>APFE030439433.1:0-48611 GCA_000404065.3 Pinus taeda | reverse complement strand
ATCCATATATAGATGTTTGCAGGTGGGTGAGTCAACTTCTGGGATTTTGATTAGTGTCCTCTCTCTGATAGTTCTTGGTTCCACTTGGAGATTCATGATCTCTTACTCATCCATGGGAAAATTCAGAGAGGCAAGTGTCAAATGGGCAGTTTCTAGAAGATTCTTTGGGTTTCCACCTAGCCAACTTCTTCTGCCATTTGTCTTATCTCACTCATCGCACCCCACAAAAGGGATTTTCAATATGCATCGCACTTTTTGCATGTGGCAGGTGAGATGCATCGCACCCTTAGCATTGAGTAGTCTGTATGGTCCAGTTTTGACCAGTTTTGAGTAGTTTTTTATGGAGAACTTCTAGGAGATGATGTAATCAGCTGACCTTGCTCCTTTAGGGTATGAAACAACACTTTTAGGGACTTATAATCCCTTGTTTTATGGACATATGTGATTGGGGTTGCAGTGCCCAAATATGTCTATAACAACGTTGTATTCCATATTTGGTAGCGTGCATAAGGTAGTTGTCCATCTCAATGGTTGGCAGCAACGATGTGCTAGGAGAGCACGTATCTTGCCAAACGTGCATACTTTTGTTGACCACATGCAAACATGGACAATGAGATACAAGGGATCCCCTTTACACTTGCCCAAGATCATGAAGCCCAGGGAAGTTGAGTTGAAGGCACATATCCATAGTCAGATTCAGAACTATGAACAACTCTCGCAGCTCATCAGTAGTTTGTAGGCTTCCCATGCACTGGCATTCAGAAGCATGGATGTTGTTGTGTGCACACATGCAATCCCATCTATTGGGACACTCACCGAGGAAAATACAAAGGCACAAGTCCGATTGGAGCTTGAATCGTACTTTGACGAGTTGATGCGCATAGCCACTAGCATAGACTTGGCGATCAGTGCAGACACCATGCATCAATATGTCACTGGTCTACCCGCACTAAAGACAATGATGCACATGTTATTAGATGAGTTGGACAGAGGAGCCAGAGTAGTGTACCTAGATGAAACAGAGGCAAGAGTTGGTTTCTAGAAAGATGTCACCACAGAATACATGGACACCATCACGGACTACCGAGCTTGGCATCATTTCGCCACTGTCGACCATCGTGAGGATGTTGAAGAGTTGGTATTCCCTCAGTTGTCCGAGTCATAGTGGTGTCTTGCATGGCTCACTCAAGCCTATTTTGTCTCACATGGTTACATGTGCATATTGTATGTAACCTCTTGTCAAATGGAAGTTCAAGTGTCAATAGCTAAATGTAACAATCATAGAGTAGTTGAAGAGTCATGAGGGTAGATGAACAGTCACAAAGGGGAATTTCAAGGGTCACCCCACCCTTTTCTATATATGGTCCTCATAACTCATTATAGAGGATTTTGGTCAGCTAAGCTTTCGATATGAGTATCTTAGAGAAATCTTGGAGAGTATTGTAACGAGCTTTGGCTTCTCCACAGTGCAGAGCTAGTACATCTCTTTGGAGGAGCAGGCAGTAGTGACTGTAACGTTCCACTATTGGGACTAGTGTTTGGTCATGGTTGTACTGTATGATTGAAACTTTCACTTCTTAATATAATAGAGCCAACACGTTTCATGCATATGTTGTTATTATATTTAAGCTATCTTGTTTTCTCTATTGATATATGTATCTGTTTACTTATGCATGTGTATATAGACTCTTTATGTATATGTATGTATAAATATTACTGAGATGTGTTGTTGATTTAACCATCACTTTGGATTGTTAGCTTACTTGCTTTCCAGTTTGTGATGCATCTTCGTTCATGTGTTCCCTTCTTATCTGTGTTCTTTCACAGGTTTCCAAGGGACGCACTCACCCCAATTTCCATGTGTTAGAACCATTCATTCACCTTCCTTGGCTTGCTGCAAATGTCACACCCTTGCTACCAACAGGGACATATTACTTGCCTCTGCATGCAACTGTGGTCAAGGTGATACTGTACAACCCACTGCTGGGACTCCTACACCAAATGATTTGTGGTCTAGTTGGGACTTCTTATTGGGGAGATCCCCTGACATGTTAGTGGGTCCAACGCCATAAACATGCTCCTAACACTCATAGATCTCTTCAAAATTCAACATTCATGTGTGCATGATTTTACAAACTTGGGTTTAGAAACTACTGACAACAAAATGAAAGTTGTAATCTAAGGACTTGTGGAGAGAAATTGCCAGTAGTATCCTTGAACAAAGGAATATATAACATATACACAATATTATACAAATACACAAACAAAGAAGAGATGGAAAATGATATGAAGTAATGGGAAAACCAATAATATTCACTTTATTATTAGAACAAAAGAGAAATGACTCTATTCTCTATGTAAGGTACCCTCTTAGTAATATCTTGTAAATCCTACAAAATTTCTGAGTTTATTCAGTTTAGGTCATTATGGAATTATGTCAAACTTGGTTTGCAAAATAATATAAGTGAACCCTTTCTTATTTCTAGTTTAAATAAACAATTGAGGCCAAAATGTATGCTTAAAGAAATATTTTAGAACAATATAATGATGCTCATAGTAAACTCAACATGAAATATATAGTATCAGGATAATAATGATGACCACATAATCTTCTTTCCTTAACTCAACACAACTCATAAATTATAAGTTCTAACAAAGATTACAATAATAGAAGAGATAGGGGAACTTGATATATTTTCTCATGAAATAATATCCTTGTATCTATCCTCTTGTGAAGCTATAGGAATGCAATACCTAGAAGGATGGCTCCCTTGATATACCTCTACCCCACACTGCTACAACCAGTAGTATGAGTGACCAGTCAGCAAAGGAAATTTGACTTGGTTCTTTGAATGATATATATGCCCAGAAAATGCATCAAAAAACTACCCTTGACTTATATGGATTCAAATCGACCTCTAACACCAGGGATTTCTTTATACAACAGTCTCGGTCAAAAATGGAATATTTGGTCTCTTTAATGTCTGATATCATCCTAAAAATTGTGATTTGGTCAACATAATGGTGAATACTCATCCCCCAACAAATAATCCTTATTCGACCAACAAGTTAAGAGATAAATCAACCATCTCCAACAATGACAACTTAGTCTATTGATATTTTTATACATAACAACAACTCATCCCATTGAGATGAAATGTCTCAACACCCACACAATGATAACTTGACCTATTTAGTAATGAATCTTTTGTCCTAAAATACAACATGACTAGGTCCTCAAATACTAAGATGACTCAACCTCTTCAAAGGGAAATGGACCCAAAAGGTAATACACATGACTTAGCTACTTTGCAATGGGAATTGACCCATAAAATGTGTGGCAATGTTTTTCCTTTCAAATATGGAATCTCAACATATAAATAGATATGAAATATCCAAGATTAGACGATGAAATCAACTGATAGTGTTGTCACCTCTATTTATCTACTTCAAATATTTTCCTTTGGTGAAGCACAATGGCGAAATATGAGTGATTTCACTCTCTAAACTAGCTAGGGTGTTGAATTTTAACACTGAAACTAGCAATCAGACTTAGGGTTTCCAGAAATCTTAGAATATTCCCCAAGAACTCTCCAAAAATCCTTTTTTTCAAATGGAAAAATGCTAGAAAGAGGAGAAACTCCTAATTTTCCCCTTATTATAATTTGTCTGCCACTTTTGCCACCTTTTTACCCTTTTATTTTTACAAAATCACTTTAGTGGATTTTTTACTTTATAAATTAAAAGTGACTCTTTGTTAGCCTAGGACATGTCCCCTTTTTTTGTCAATTTTGAATTTATAATGTTTTTCCTAGGTGGATTATGTTCCAATGGTTAATTTTTCTAGTTCCTTACCATATGGGAACTTTATTATGCTAATGAAAGTCCCCCATATGCCTTCTAAGCAGTTGGGGACATTAGAATCCTCCTTGCCCAAGATTGCTCGTCCTCAAGCAACTTTAGCTCCATATTTTTGAGTACCTATTCACCCTCCCACGTGGAATCATGAACCTGAAAATCCTTCCACTTCACCAAGTACTCCTTCACGATCCCACTCCTCAACTTCTACTCCCTTGTCTCCAAAATTTCCTCTGGAACCAAGACCAGTTCCCCTCCTTCATCCAAGGGTGGAAACTCGGTATAAGTAACTAGATGTTTCCCCAGAGCCTTTGTGAGGCATGAAACATGTAAGACATTGTTAATTTTACACCCTTATAGAAGCTCTAGCTCATAGGCCATTTCCCCAACTCGCCTCACAATTCTATAAGGCCCGTATAATCTAGGTTTTAGTCACCCCCCCCTTCATTTTGAGTAATGATTTCTTGTAGGGCTATAGATGAAGGTATACAAGGTCCCCCACTTCAAAGCTATGCTCTATTTTGTGCTTGTCTGCGTAGACTTTTTGTTGGTTATGAGCCATCTGCAAGTTGTCTTAAGTTCTTGCAGAATATCTTGGATCCTCTAAATCAAATCCTTAGCCAAAGGGGCTCGAATATATCTAAATACCAAATATGCAAATATTGGGGCATGATATCCATATAATTCTTTAAATGGAATCATTTCAATCACATATGGAAAGTGGTGTTATATCAATGTTCCCCTAGATGTAACTATTTTACCCATGATTTTTGTTGGTCAAATACATAGTTATTGATATATCCCTCCAACCATTCATTGACTATGTTAGTTTTCCCATCTGCCTATGGGTGGTAACTAGCACTTGGCATTAGCTCTGTACCCACAATTTTGAATGCTTCATGCCATAAGTCTCCCATAAATCTACTTTCTTGATTGCTCACAATGGTCTTCGGTAACCCATGCAATCAAAAGACCTCTTTGAAGAATCTGCCACTTGTGTTGCTAATTATTTTTAAGGTATGGAAAATAAGTGTGAACTTCATAAGCACATCCACCACTGCATATATGCAATAATTCCCTTGTAATTGAGGTAGCCCAATGATGAATTCCATGGAAATTCTCTCCCATTTCTACTTAGGGATGGGGATTGGTTGTAGAAACCCTGCCATATGAGTATGTTCAATTTTTTTTTCTATCATATGCTACATTCCTTCACAAACCTTAGTACATCCATCTTGAGGCCCTTCTAAGTGAACCTCTCCCTAATTTTCCTGTAGGTTTTCAAGAGCCCCGAGTGTCCTACTAGGGGTGACTTATGAGCTACCTACATAATATTCTCCTTGAGATGTGATTTCAAGGAAATATAGATGTGATTCTTGTATTAGATGTTGTCATATATGACCCAAAATATATTATCCTGGACCAATCCCTACAGAATCCACAAGAAAATTTATTTTTTGAGTATTCTATAGGTAGGAGTGATTTCTAATCCTTTATAATCTCTATGAGTGAGACAGTAGGTGGCATCCTAGAAAGGAAATTCACTACCACATTTTTTTCCATTTGGTGATCCATTTATGTTGTCTCTCACTCATCTTCTTTTGTTCCATGAAGAATCTCATGATTTGATGATTTATGTTCACTTTGAACTTGGCCAATGCATGCATAATGGAAAACATTTCCTTGTCATGAATTGAATAGTGTCACTCATAGTCCCTAAGTTTCTGTCTTTTAAAAGATATGGGGTGTTTATTTTGCATCAAAACTACTCCTATTCCCATCCTCAATGTGTCACATCCTAGCACAAGTCGCTGGGTGAAATATGGAAATGTTAACACAATACACAAACTCATCACTTGCTTCACCTTTTCAAGGATTACTTTTGCTCCAATGGACCAAATGAAGGCCCCTTTTTGGTGAGGTCTATTAAAGGCACCATTAGCTACAAGAATCCCTTAACAAACTTCCTACAGGATGTGCAAAGACTGAGGAATCTATTTAGCTCAGTTACATTTTTCAAGGTAGGCCACTCAATAATAGCCATGATTTTATCCTGGTGCACTTGAACCCTATTCCCTTTGATCACATTCCATACTTAGAGAATCTATGTCATCCCAAACTACACTTGGATTATTTTTGTGTAGAGTTCTTGTTCCTCTAGAATCCTCAATACCTCGTCCAAGTGTGCAAGATGGTTCTCCCTAGTCATGTTGTGGATAAGTATGTCATCAAAAAATACTAGTAACTACTTATACAACTATTTATTGAATACATGATTCATACAAGTCTCAAAAGTTGTGGGTGCATTGGTTAGGCCAAATGACATAACTAGAAACTCATAGTTCCCATGGTGGAACTTGAAGGAAGTCTTCGAGATGTCCTGTTCCCAAACCCAGATCGGGTGGTAGCTTAAAAAAATATCGATTTTCGAAAAATATTTGGCTCCGCTCAGCTTGTCCATCAACTCATCTATTCTAGGGATGGGATACCGATTTTTTATTGTCCTCTTGTTAAGAGCCCAATAGTTAATACAAATCTACTTTTTAATTTTGTAAATACGATCAGTCTTCATAATTATATTTTAACCCTTATGATGTATAAATATTTTGTAATACATGTTCATGTCATTTTGGTTATTTATCCCTTGAAATAATTTATATATGACATGTTCTTCATGATGTATGTAAAAGAGAAATTTCCAAAATTTGAAATTTGATTTGTTGGCTCCAAGATAGTTAAGTCATCCCTCCCTCAAGTCAAGTCAGCCCAATGAAGAGACACACCCATTTTGGATAGGAAGATCAATATATAAAGGCATTCATCCTCCTCCATAAGAGCACCATTCGATCATCACACAACAAGACAAATTTTCTCTCTATGAACTCACACGTGTGACTTTTCTGAGCATTAGTTTCTAGGAAGGAAAAAATTATAGGTAGTTTCTAGGAAGCTATTTTTTGGGCATGCCAAAATTCTAGGAGGTCGAGTTTTTTGGGCATATTCTTGAGGCTTAAATTTGTCCTAGGGCATATCTGATTAGAGTGAGTCACTAAGCTAATTGGAAGACGTGAATTGAAGAATGGGGACTAGGTTTTACCATAAACATAGTTGACTAGCTACATTAGATGTATCTCTTGTTGAAATGAAGAATTTCTCTAAGAAAAAGGTTGTTGGGTTCCCCCCCCCCCAGTGGGTTTTCATAGGGTAAATCTTGTGTTATCTTTTTTTTGAATTTTTATCTCTACTATATTTATGGTTTATGGTTGAATTTCTGAAGTGGAATTGCTTAATGATAACTTGTAATTGTTAAAAGAAGATATATATCATTTGAATTTATTGCCAGTAGTTATATTGTGCTTGTATCTATTGCACTTGAAAAATCAACATGATTTCAAATATTTGGTGACGAAATGGACGTTGAGATCACTATTGAGGAAGATTTGGTAAGATATCATTATTAAAACCCTAGATCTACAATCTATTTACTTTTATATGAATATGGACTCCCAAATGAAGGAAAAAAACAAATTAGGAACTATAAACTTTAGGGTTTGGAAGACAAGGATTGATCTTCTCCTTGAAAAGAACGTCTCTTGGGTATTGTAAAAAGCAAGGTCACCAAACTAGAAAAAGATGAAGAGAATGCAAAATTTGAGAAGGATGATAACACAACCATGAACATCATTGTGGACTCTATCAAAGATCACTTGATTCCCTATGTTTCAAGCCTCCAATCTTGAAAGAAGATGTATGATGCCCTAACTGTTTTTTCACTATCAACAATATTGGTCAAGCCTTGATTTTGAAGAGTGAAATTCATAATGTTAGAATGAAAATAAATGATACTATATTATCATATTTCATGAGGATATCTCAACTAAGAGATCAACTAAAACCAATTGATGAAGACATTTATGATAGTGAATTAGTAACTACAAAACTCAATGGTTTACTTGAATCATGGGACACTTTTGCAACAGGAATATGTGCTTGAAAAGAAGCTCCAAAATTTGATGAACTATGGGCCAGATGTGCTCAAGAAGAATCAAGGCTCATATAAAGAGGAAATATTAAAAGACATGATAAAGGAAATTCTCAAGAAAATGCAACATGTTTCAAGAAAAATGAAGGAAGAAATAAATTTGGTTTCCAAATAAGGAATGGAGGAAGAAGAAATGAAGGAAGAAGACCTAAAAGAAGAAAATATGCCCCTAAAGGAAAGACATGTCAAAGACTTCAATTCTATAAATGTCACAAATTCGGTCACTTTAGACATGATTTTCTTGAAAGATAGAATTATAGAAAGAGAAAGGGAAAGTAGCATGCTTATGCAACAAATTTTCTAGATCTTCCGAAGAGACAAAAACAATGAAAACCAGGTAATCAAGAATTCTTCTATTTTTCTACTCTGAATAGTTTTCTTGTATATAGTTAAGACTTGTGGCTAGTAGATAGTGGTGCTTCAAGTCACATGATGGGATATTGAGAAAACCTGACAAGTCTAGTGGAAAGAAGACTAGCACAAAAGGTGGAACTTGTAGACATTAATATTTATGCATTCAAAGGCATTAGGAAGACATCCATTAAGCTAGAATCAAGTGATAATGTTCATCTTAGAAATATATTATATGTTTCAGGTTTGAAGAATAATTTGGTTTCTATTTCATGCTTGGAAGATAAATGTGATAGAGTAGCAATTGTTGATGCAAAGTTCTTGTTTGGCCCAAAGAATTTAGTATAGATTTCACTAGAGTAATTGAAGTTCGTGAAGGAAGGTTGTATAAAATTTTGAAAAAACCTACTCAAGAACTTATACATAATGATATTAATCCATCTGAGCTTTCGCATAAAATATAACCTTCAATATAGAGCTTTTCCTACCTTAAAACAAATGGTTGTAGGTGTTCCATATTTGCAAGAAGATAATGAAGGAGTATGTAAAGGAAGTGCACTTGAAAAGAATGTTAAGAAGCCTTTTCCAAAAAATGAAAGTGGATCCAAGGAAGTTTTAGATTCATTTAATTCTGATGTACATGGTCCTATGCTAGTGAAGTCTATTGGAGGATCTTTAACTATGTAACATTTATTAATGACTTCTCTAATAAGATGTGGATATACTTTAGGAAGATGAAAGAGGAAGCTTTTAACAAGTTCCAGGAATTTAAAGTTGAATTCGAAAAATTGAAGGGAAATAAGATCAAAATCTTGAGATCTCATAATATAGTAGAATATACCTCCAAGAAGATAATTTCCACTTGCAAAGAGGTTAGGATTAATAGGAATAGAACCATTGAGGAATCCGTCAAGAATGTTAATTTTCATAGCTCGAGGATAGATTCCCTCCTTTGGACAATCTTCCTCATGAAGAAAATCCCCTCCTAGCCCTTGGAAGAATTTAATTTGGTTAAGGAAAATATATTTTTAATATGAAAAACCACATGTGCATAAACAAGACAGGTTGGCCCAAAAGGAAATTGGACACCCTAGGGTAATCTAGCTTGCATGTGTAATCTAGGGTTTTGATTTGCAACCGCAGGGTTTCCACAAGGAATGTTCGATTGCAACCATAGGCACACAAGCCTATGAGTGTGGTTGGAGTGTTTCTGCTGCACACACATATCTTTCTATGTGCAATTGGAACCTAAGGTTTGATTTTGATAGTTGAGACATCTGACCGCAATTGACTATAGATTCTGTAAGTTGATGTTAGCTGATCACAGGTTGGTGAACA
This sequence comes from Pinus taeda, assembly GCA_000404065.3. Classification (NCBI taxonomy): domain Eukaryota; kingdom Viridiplantae; phylum Streptophyta; class Pinopsida; order Pinales; family Pinaceae; genus Pinus; species Pinus taeda. Next base: position 39,022 of record APFE030439433.1, on the reverse strand, counting down.
ATGATTTTGATTAATATTATTGTTGGGTTCATCTTTGGGATATTGTTTGGTTGATTTTGTTGGATAGTCTTGTGGATACAGAATTGAATTATTGTACTCTCTATTTTCTGAAACATTCAATGTAAATATAATAAGAAGAATAATTTGAGATGGTTTCCCCCCTTGTGGGGTTTTACCTTGGTCTCCAACCAATCCTGATGTCTCTCTGTGTGAATGAATTTCTTCTATTGTTCATTTATGTTCCGCTACATTGTTGATGATATTTTTCTTTCTACATAATTGCATATGATATAATGATGTGGGGTGAATTAAATGTGTAAAATGATGAAATTCAATTATATAAAGCAAAGAAAAATATAGCCCTAAGAAAAAATTAACATGGTTTTAGAGTTGAGTTGAAGAAAATTAATTGAGATCACCCCTGAGAAGACATCTTTGATGGAAGCAAGAAAAGATGAAGGAGACCTAAAATAATGCTAGGGTTAGATGGAAACCCTAGGCAATCTAGTTATTAGGGTTTGATGAACATGATGAGGTTAGGGTTTGGAAGAAGCCCTAGGATACGATAAAGGCTTGAAAATTTGTTCTAGCATTTGTGACAACTTCAATGTAACCCTAGATGGGCTAGTCTCAGTTAAGCCTAGTTGAGGATGAAGTAAATGGAAATTTTGAAGGCAACATTGTTACATGGATAATGAAAAACAACGACTCTTGAAGGCTGGCTCAAGAGGGATATGATCACTTTATGTCAAAGATATGTACTTTTTATATTTATGTCTTCATGCCACTATTCTTGTTTAGATTTATGTTTGTGATACTAGACTTATTGTTTTGATTATTACTTATACTTCTTGCATGAATATTTGAGTGTTTAATGATTCTAACCTCTAGATGAGATGTAATAAGAAAATCCTTCTTGGGGATCATTTAAGGTGTAGGAAAAGAGAGTTAGTACAAAAGAATGTACCAAATGAAAAGGTTTCATATTATCATTTGAAAATTACAATTGTCGATGACAAAGAAGAGCTACAAGTTGCAAAAGTATTTGAATACTACAAGGTATGTATGGGGTATTGTTTCAATGTTATGATTTAGCTACAAGATTGGAAGGAAAGTTAATCCCTAAGGTATGATGGGAATATCACCTTCATAAGTGATTCATGCAACACATACAAAAGTAAGTCTAATTTCTAGTACATGTGATATATTTGTGCATTATAGACATGATGAATTTCCTATTGATTTTTATATATTGTGTTTTGATCTTATTGTTAATGCTTGTGATAAGCATGGTAACATTGATGATGAAAGTATAACAATAATATGGATACTCAGGATCTTCTTGTTGACCTTGTTTAGTTTTTGATAAGCTTAGAAAATATGAATGTATTCCCTAACTTAATAAAGAAGTGATGTTTTTAGTATGAAGATACACTTGTCAGCAACTCTAATTATATGAAACTAATATTTGATGAATATTTGATTACATCTTAAATGAAGAAGTTGATGGTGATTTGTTATAAGTATGAGGAATGTATGTTTTTGAAGCTGATATAGTTTGACTCCGTGACCTGACAGTGTTTCTGACGCGTGAAAGTATTATGATAGACACGTTGATACTTTGACTGATGATGACTGAAGTGGCTTCCCATTTAGATGGAGAAAACTTTCATGAGATTTTAAAACCTATTATTATTTAAAAATAAGATACTTGATTGTAGAAGGAAAAAATATGGCCATGAATAAACATATGATGTTGTGGAATTTTTTTTGGGCAAGTTTTGAATTGAGAAAAGAAGGTTTATCCTAGTCCAAGTCCCAATCATTGGTAGAAAGGATTAAGGGTGTGATTGTAAGCCTCCCAACTACATGGAAGAGGGCCTATGGGTGTAGTTGAGCCTGTATGACACAAAAACTAAAATCGTATGCATAAGACTAGGAGATACCAGCCATATGACAAGCTCACAAGCATGGAGCATATGATGGAGAGTTCTATGAGAAGGGAAGTTTTCAAGATCTACGTAATGTTTAACTTATTATAGAGAATATGAATGTATTGTATAATCTTGTGTTTGTAGGAGAATGGAACATGCATATAAGTATGTTATCATTGGAACTAGTATATGACAATATTTGGTAACAACTACAAGGGTTTGACAAGATTTGGCTTATTGACATGATTTAGTATAGATGAGAAATATTGGATTGGATAATTGATGATGTCATAGGATTTTCACATGAATATTGAGAATTCATAGATACGTTTTGGCTTATGGTTTAATTGAATTCATAGTGATGAAAAGTTATGGTTTTGATTATATTTTGTACTTGACAATGGTAATTTTCCTTGATGTGACATGACAACATGGGCACAATGACTCTTAGTGATTAATATTGGTATTCAGTAATTGATTCTAGATTGGCATCATTGGCATTGGCACATTAGTTGAAGTGTAAAATGTTATGATTCAATATGCAGTGATTTTTATTGCATAAATATCAAAATGAATGGATGAAACTTATACTACTTATCCTTGATGTATAATGACAAAAATAATTCATATTATGATTATGTGGATGGCTTGATGAAGTTTGATATTACTTAATGATAGATGTTGACATGAAAATATATAAGGTTGTAACCTGATATTTGGGTGTGAGCTCTACCTGGCTCCTAGACTGAAGAATTTGACAGTGATACTAGCAGCAACTTTTATAGCTTTGATATTAGTTTTGGTTTTGAATTTAAGGCTTGATAAACAATCTTTGTTGATTTGAATTGTTTGAGGTTGAACATATTGGTTTCATTAGTATTATTTTTTCGGAAAGCATTGTATTGTTTGAAGAAAGCTTCCGATCCTAGCATGTCCATATTGACAGTTACCTGGTGAAGCCTAGAAGATGTGCCGATTCAAACCTCTACTTAAAAAGTGGTCCAATGTATGCATTTTATTTTGGTTTTATATGTTGACGATTTATTTTTGGCAGGTAACAAGCCTTTGATGATCAAATTAAGAAGGAGTTGACCTTTGAGATTGAGATGGAAAACCTTGGCATGATCCACTGCTTTCTAAGATTAGAAGTTTGGGAAATGAAAATACGTGAAGTTATTTGGCATGATGGAATACAAATTCTTGGACACATAGTTGGAATTGAATTTGAAGAAATCATGCAGAGATATGGATGAACCTGAATTGGATATCGATAACTGATTGAAGCATTGATGTTCCTTGTAACACCCATGTAGACATATGTTCTGCAGAGAGCAACTTGAGTCAATTCATGATTAAGTCACTTCATACACATTGGGTTTCTGACAAACACATTTTGAAAAATTTTCACGGGAAAATCAATCTTGATCTCATATATGATTCCAAAAATGTATGACTACATAGATACTCTAATATTGTCTAGATAGGAAAACATTATTGATAGAAAAACAAAATTTGGGTGCTGATTTAGCTTGGTATCTGCCATGAAATTTTGATGAGCAAGAAATAGAATTTCGTAGCTTTTAGCACGATCGAGGTTGAGTACATTGTTGCTAGCATGACTAGATATGGGGTAGTTTGGTTAAGGAATCTCTTTGGAGAGATGTTTGAGCAGGATATGGATGTGACAGTGACATTATGACAATAAAGAGTAGGATTTTATTGGAAGATAATCATGTATGTTATTGGGACTAAGATATCTCCTTGTGTTGAGACAATGTTGTTGTATGAAACAAGCTTAGGCTTGTGGTTGCTACCTCCACGAGAGGGAGAAAGGAAGAATAAGGTATCCTTTTGTGACATGTTATTATTCTAACATAATATTTGATGTGATGTCTTGAATGAACATGAAAACAAAGGACTTTTTCTTTTGGTAATATATGAGACAATGTGATTGAGCTATTTAAGAAAGTACCATATATGAGTACATTGATATCTTTTTGATATATAGAGAGCAGGGATGATCGAGGACACTGAGCCAAATATTCCCCCCTATCTGAGCTCCCAGGGTGAGGAATTAAATGTAGGGATCCTAGGGTTGAGGGATATGTGGACAATAGGGTATCACCCATATCTGTCACCCATAGGGTGGAATACATAGCTCCCCTATCTTGATCTATGCAGAGTATACCCCAGTTGGCATGATACCCACAAGCCATACTTAGTGGGATTATCACTCCCCATCTGGCCAACTAGTTGAGAGAGCTTGGGAGTGTGGGATCCTTACCTTTGGGAATTTGGGTAACTCACCAAAGTTGGATTATAATGCGTGTGTTATACTACTTGACTCTTAAGGGTCATTGTTGGGAAGATCAGCATGAAATAGGATGGTTGTGAAACTTAACTTGTATAACAAGTGGTATCTCACCCATTAACTGAAAAATTGGATGGTTTTGATCCTTGCTTGGTAAGTGGTATCTCACCTATTGGTTGACATAGGGTGGAAGATGTATGCTCTCCTATTAGATGACTTGGGGGGAGAGTGTTCCATAGGACCTTCCCCACTGTCATAAACATGAGGTGAGAGTGTCCCATGGGACCTTACTCATTTTCAATGGATTTTGGGTTGAGATGTGCTCCCTAATGTGGTTCCAGGTTGAGCAGGGCTCCCTAGTGATAAGCTCTCTAATGTTTCTAAAGTAGCAGTATTGGGCTCCCCACTGGTAGTGATTCTGGGTTGTAGCAGTGGATCCCCGAGGAATAGAGGGTGGTAGCTTAAACTCCCCTATAATATCAAATTCTTCTTGATCTGTAAACTGCAGTGTATATTCCATTGGACAATTCGTCAGAATAGATATGATAATATTATATTAAAAATATGATATTCTACAGTATTATAGTTTTATTTAATTTCTAGATCTATAAAAGTAACTGTAATTAGTGCATGCATGTAAAAGTAAATCAAGAAGAAAAGTAGAGAAGAAAAAAATAAGATCACACACACATAATACACAAGATATGCTCTTTGGGAAACCCTTTTGGGAGAAAACCCAGCTGGAAGGTGAGGCCGCTTCACTCTCTTTCTCTGTCTGGAGATATGGCTGCAGATACAAAGAAGTAATTTAAGTGGCCAATGAGCTGCTATCATGCATATATCCTATATGTGTGTTCTACCTCCTATATCTCCTAGCTATCTTTTCTCAACTATGGAACAAAATTCTCTCGAAAGAATGGAATGCCTCTTCCTCCTAGTGGCCCGGTTATAACACAACCTGATAGCCTACTAGTGGTTAAGTTTGACTACATCAACTCTTAACCAGAGTTGCAAAATAGACTCTTCTACAGTCTTTTACATCACAAACATGTGGCTAGCCCATTTTCCATGAATAATTGGGAATGCCGCGGCATCCTCCCGAACTATAGGTGTGAAAACAGGAAGGCCAACTTCTAAGTGGCATAACTTTTGCATACGAACTCCGATTGACGTGATTCTTGCGCCATTGGAAAGATTTCTATGTGTAGAATAGCATAAAAAAGTTTTATTCCTAAGTGTCAAAGTTTTACCCCCAAAACACGTCATTTGATGCCTCAAAATGCTTTCGGAAGGTTTTAGACCTTGTTTCGCCAGACTGGGTCCTGCCAGTAAAAACAGTTCCGTGAGATGATTCCTCCACTTTTTCCACTCCAAATGAATTGAGATGGATGATAAACAATATAATGATCCAATTTGGATCACACCTCCCATTTTGGGAGGCTTTTGGTCCCAAAAATATTTTACTGAATGAGGTGAGGAAATGTTTCCTCCACCTTCTCTCTGGTGTACCATTTAGCTTTGCTTGGAAGTTGTCACTTCAACCCAATCTTCCAAAGGTCTTGTTTTCCTTATCTTGTAGTTCTGGAACTCTTCTACAAAATTTTATCTTCTATCAACTCTGCTTGAGCGTCTGGTGCTAAATCCTCCGCAGAAGGTAGGACCTGTTCCTCTCCTAATCTAGCATCGAAAGCTCATAGAGTTTCAAATTCTCTTTATTTACAATTGAGTAAATGTTCATATATGGTGGTAAAATGAGTCGATAGGCATTATCATCCACCTTTTCCAGTACCTCAAAGGGTCTATACCTTAGAGCCTTGATTTTCTTACCAGGCCCCTATAGCCTCTCCTTGTTCAACTGTAGCCATACTCTGTCTCCCACCTTGAATGATTTCTCTCTTCTGTGTTGATCATGCCTAGCCTTATACTTCACCTACTACTTCTGCAATGTTTCCTGTACCTATAGATGGATCTTCCTCATCTTCTCTATAATTTTTTTAGCCCTCAAAGCATCTCCTGTAAGGACTTCCTTCACTCCTCCTTGTTGTCCATATGAAATATCCAAAGGTGAAGGTGGAAAATGTCCAAAACAAGTTTCAAATGGGGACTTTCCTATAGAAGTGTGGACCGCTCCATTAAAAGAATGTTGTATATATACCAGATTTTCATCCCAAGTCTTTGGATGCTTCTGGTTGTAACCCATTAGAAGATGCACCAAAGTCCTACTGACTACCTCTGTTTTCTCATCTATCTATCGATGGAATGTTGTAGATCTCTTCAACTTTGTGTCCATATTCTCCCACAATGTAGTCCAGAATGCACTGATAATTCTTGTATCCCTATCTGAAATGATTCTCCTTGGCATCCTAAAGTGTACCCATACATGTCCAAAGAACAAGTTTGATGCTTCTTGTCCACTGATGATCTTTTTACAAGGCATCAGAACACAAATCTTGCTGAACCTGTCAACTACCATGAACAGGTAGTCATGTCCCTTCCTGGTTGTCGATAAACCTCCCACAAAGTTCGTGGAAATGCTTTCTCAAGGATGAGTAGGTACAGGTAAGAGATGATACATACCCTGTTTCCTGTTGCTAAGCTTGTTGGTACAACAAAGCATGCATCCTCTAATTAAACTAGCTACTTGTTATTTCATCTTGGGCCAATACACATACCTCTGCAAGTTAGCCACGATCTTCCCTACACCAAAGTGCCTTGCAACCTTGGAGGTGTGAGCCTCTGTAATCAGCTACAAACACTCACCTTAGGAACACATAGCTTATCCAATGAGTAGAGTAACCGATCCTAGAGATGGTAGTCAAGGATGCTATTTCCATCGTGCACATGACTCTGAACCTGCAATTGCTGATACACCTCCTTGAAGTCCTCATCTTCTGAATATGCCTCTCTGTATGCATCATGGGTGAATGGCTCCATGTGCATAAGAGTCCCCAAAGTTGTAATATTTGTTGTGGGTGGCCTTGAATGCATATCAGACAACTTGTTTGTGTTTCCCTTCTTATACTTGATTGCCAATTGAAACTGCTGTAAAAACCCCATCCACTTGTAATGTTTGGTTTGTTGTAGCTTATTATGGGCCTACAAGTACTGTAATGGCTGGTGATCTATGTGGATTATCGTCTCCTTTCCCATCAGATAGTGTTTCCACTTTTTCATAACTTTCACCATGGCATAGAGCTCCTTATCATAGGTAGGGTAGTTAATAACTACCCCATGAAATACTTTAGAATGGTAGAAAATGGGCCTTCCTCCTTGCATAAAGACAACTCCCTAGCATACCCGGTCACATCTATCTCCACTTCAAAGGGCCACTGCAATTTTGGTCATGCAAAAAATGGTGCTTCATTGATATTCTTCTTTGACTCATTAAAAGCCTTTTGTTGCCCTTTTCCCCACTAGAAACTCTTGCCATCACTGTTATGGTGTGCAGCGGTGGTGCTACCGTTGAAAATGAGGCTATGAATTTCCTCAGGTACTGTGTTGCTCCAATGAAACTCCTAACCATAGTAACATTAGTAGGAACTGGCCATTTCATGATGGCCTCCATCTTGAAAGGATCTATCTTCAATTCTCCTCCACCAATCACATACCCCAAATACACCAAGAACTGCTGCGCAAACTCACACTTCTTGAGATTTGCTAGCAGCTGGTGCTTCTTCAATGTTTCCAGTACCTGCGTCAAATGTGAAATATGCTCCTCCCAAGTAGCACTACATACCAGTATATCATCCAAATAGAAAATAACAAATGAATATATAAAGGGGTGATGTACATCATTCATTAATCTCATAAATGTAGCTTGTGCATTACATAGGCCAAACGGCATAACTAACCACTCATACAAACCTTGCCTGGTTTTGAGGGCAATCTTCCATGTATCTTCTTCTTTGACTTGAGTATGGTGATATCCAGACTTTAAGTCCAACTTAATGAAATAATTTTCTTGTTGCAACTGATCTAGCATATCGTCTATCCTAGGTAGGGGGTATTTGTTCTTGATCATGATTTTATTCATTGCCCTCTATTTTATACACATCTACCAAGCACCATCCTTCTTTGGCACAATGATTATGGGTGATCCACATGGTGATGTACTTGTTGAATGACACCCTGTTCCAGCAGTTGCTGCAACTACTTATTCACCTCACTTTCTTCTATAATAGACTACATGTACAACCCAATATTTGGGAATGGGGAGTCTGGAAATAGTTGGATCTCGTGCTCCACTTCTCTCTTAGGGGTTAACCCTTTAGGTTCTCGAAACACATCCTTGTATGCCTATAAAAACTCCTCCAATTGTTGTTTTTGTTTCTTAGTACACCCCTCTAGGGATGCCTTACCTCTTATTGACTCCTCTACAGAATGACCTTCTCTTTAAAACAATAAAACATACTTCTTGCTGGAACTGATCAATTTCTTGGCCTAGTTGGCACTTACCAATGAAATTTTTGACTTGCCTTTGTGCGTGTTGATGATGAATGATCTTCCATCCTTGATGAGCTGGTACTGGTTAACTCTCCTCATGAATATTTCATTAGGCATGTATATGTATGGACTCCCAAACACAAATCCACATACATCAAGGGGAATCATATCCAGATCTACTTCACCAATAAAATCAACATTGACAGAAAATCTAATTTTTTACATTGTTTTGTTACCTTTAGTTCTACATCCTTATGTACCCATCCCAGTGGATATGGGTATGGATGATCACAAACTTCCAACCCCAACTTCTTGACCAGATCTGTTGTGATGAGATTTTCCTGCGATCCTGAGTCAAACAGAGCATCAATCTTCATTGTCTTGACTTGTATCTTTACATGGAAGAGTTTGGTCATTTCTTTCTCTTCTTGTTGTTGAAGGCTACTCAAATTCACCTCCTTCTGCAGTGATGTAAAAACGATCTTTTCATCCATGTTTGAGTTGCTTTCAACTTGGTTGCTCGAATTAATGGCCATGAGATTCTTCTTCTTATTATCTTTCTTCTTGTTCTTCAGGTTTAGCTCTGGATGCAACTTCCAATATTTCTCCTTTGTATTGCCATCAATGTTGCAGTGGTTGTAGTGGTTGCTAATATCTTTGCACTAGTGTGTTGTGGTTGTTGTCTTTTTATCTTTCCCCCCTTTTTCTTCTTCCTCCCCTCCTTAGAAGCATCTTGTTGCTCCTTTTTCTTTGATCCACTTAATGGCACTCTTTTCAGGCCTATGTTCTCCATGTATTGTGCCTGTACACAAGCCTCATCCACCATTTTGGGCTTGAACAACATCACTTGCTCACGTTAATGGTGGTGTAGACCCCCCAAATACTTGAGGAGTACATCTGGGTTTTTTGGCGAGATACCCACCATTATAGCCATCTTTTTTAATTCTATGGTGTACTCCTGCACACTTTGGCCTGACTTTTGCGTGAATTAATTCCACTGGATCCACTGGTCATCTACATACCCATTAGTATAAAATTGTGACTTAATGAGGGTTTTTAAATCCTCCCACTTAGTCACTAGAGGTTTTCCCTCCAACCTCAGGGTTTTCGTGTGGCTCTCCCACCAAGTTAGTGCATGGCCCTCCAGTTTCAACCACGTGAATGAGATCTTATGCACTTCCTCGATCTGATGGACATTGAAATAAATTTCCAGTTACTGCAACCAATTGTTCAACTTTAGAGCATTGATCTCACCATGATATGGCTTGATATCAAATTTTTCTTCCACTTTAAATAGGGATTGGTTCACATCACTCGAATTGGGTTGATATTTTCGAGGTTCTTTCTTCGACTGGTTATTTTTGTCTTCTCAACTCCCCTTTTGATTTTTCCTCTACATTTGAACCCCCTTCTTCTCAAAATATACCCAAATTATTTCTTAGGGCAACCATGAGGAGGTTTACATTGCAGTTTATATCTGTGACTCATTCTTCAAGCCGCGAAAACCTCACCTCTGCAAGATCATGAGCTTCGTTTACAAATTTGTCGCCCATGATTAGGGTTTTGCGATTTTCAGCCTCACTAATCTAGATACCTACAATCTCCACAAAATACCCAAAGAAACCTACTCTGATACCAAATGATCCATAAACTTCCATGGATATTCCATTGGATAGTTCGTCACAACAAATATAATATTATTATATTAAAAATTTGAGTTTCTACACTATTACAGTTTTATTTAATTTCTAGATCTATAAAATTAATTGTAATTAGTGCATGCATGTAAAAGTAAATTAAGAAGAAAAGTAGAGAATGGAAAAATAATCTCACACACATAATACACAATATATGCTCTTTGGGAAACCCTTTCGGGAGAAAACCCAATTGGAAGGTGAGGTTGCTTCACTCTCTTTCTTTGTCTAGAAATATGGATGCAAATACAAATAAGTAATGTTTGTGGCCTATGGGATGCTACAGTGCACAAATCCTCTCTGTGTGTTGTACCTCGTATCTCTCCTGACTATCTTTGCTCAACTATGGAACAAAATTCTCTTGAAAGAATGGAATGCCTCTTCCTCCTAGTGGCTCGGTTATAACACAACCCGATAGCCTACTAGTGGTTAAGTTTGCCTACATCAACTCTTAACTAGAGTTTCTAGAGTCTTTTACATCAAAAACATGTGGCTAGCCTATTTTTCATGAATAATGAGGGTTGATGTGACATCCTCTTGAACTATAGGTGTGAAAACAGGAAGGTCAACTTCTGAGTGGCATAACTTTTGGATACAGACTCTGATTGACACAATTCTTACATAGTTGGAAAGCTTTCTATATGTAGAATAGCATAAAAAGGTGTGACACTTTAGTGGCAAAGTTTTACCCTAAAAAAATATCGTTTGATGCCTCAAAATGCTCCTGGAAGGTTTCACACCTCGTTTTTCCAAACTGGGTCCCATCGGTAAAAACGGTCCCGTGAGATGATTCCTCCATGTTTTCCACTCGAAATGCATCGAGATGGATGAAAAACAATATAATGCTCCAATTTAGATAACTTATTCTTTTGGATTCAAGAGTGTTCAACATATGAGCAGATGCAAGCAAAGACAAGAAGAGATAATCATAGATGAGCTTAGATGAACAAAGATGAGCAGAGATGAGCCGAGATATGTAGTGATCACATTTGTTGACGGGATACATGTGACATGACATATGTTGCAGTTGGTACTTTCTCCCTAGCTGAGAGGGAGTGTTAATTTTGGCAGCTCAAGGACAAATTCTCTATTTTGTATAGCCTTCCTCATCAAGCAAATCCCCTCCTAGACCTTGGAAGAATGTAATTTGGTTAAGGAAAATATATTTTTAATATGAAAACCCACATGTGAACAAAAAGGACAAGTGACCAAAAGGAAAGTGGACACCCTCAAATGGCTATAAATACAAGTCAAGTGACCCTCATTTGGAGATCATCAGTCATTCTTATTTTTTTTGTTTGGCTCATACAGGTCTTAATTGGTTCACAAAGATTGGTTTGTATAGGTCTGAAATTGTAGGGTCTAAAGATCGCACATGTAATCTAGGATTTCGATTTGCAGCCACAGGGTTTCCATAGGGAATTTTCGGTTGCAACTGCAGGAACACAAGCCTGTACGTGTATTCAAAGCATTTCATCTCCACACACATCTCTCTCTCCGTACGATTGGAACCTAGGGTTTGATTTTGATAGTTAACCACAGCTGACTACAGATTCTGTCAGTTGATGACAACTGAACACAAGCTGATGAACAATGATTTTAATTAGTATTATTATTGGATCCATCTTTTAGATATTGTTTGGTTGATTTTGATGGATATTATTGTGGATAAAGAATTGGATTATTGTACTCTCTATTTGCTAAAACATTCAATGACAATCTAATAAGAAGAATAATTTGAAAGGGTTTTCCCCCTTGTGGGGTTTTTCCTGATGTCTCTATGTGTGAATTCTTTTCTTATATTATTCCTTTATGTTCCACTGCATTATTGATGATATTGTTCTTTCTAGATAATTTCATATCATATAATGATGTTATAATAACATGGGGTGAATTAAGTGAGTAAAATGATGAAATGCAATTATCTAAAGTAAAGAAAAATATACCCTTAAGAAAAAATGAAAAAAGGAAATGATGCATGACCAAGACCTACCTATGTTTCTATGGAGTGAATAGTCAATAGAAACTATCTACATTCAAAATAGAAGTCCTCATCGAATCCTTGAATAAAAGACTCCCGAAGAAGCGTTCACTGGACAAAAACCCCAGGTTGGTCATTTAAGAATATTTAGTTGTCCTTTTTATATTCACGTACCTAAGGATAAGCGAAGGAAGTTAGAGCCTTCAGGAAATAAATGAATATTCATTGGTTATAGTGAATAATGAAAGGCATATAGAATATATACTCTAGGATAAAAACAAGTTGAAGTTAGCAGGGATGTGACCTTTGATGGGAATATGGCTTATTGGAAGTCTAAAGAAGTTGATTCTGATGAGGAAAAATAAAATGAATATCCTAAGGAAGATGGATTTGGTCCAACAAATCCTTCTGATCATCTCATTGTCATCAAGAAGAGCCATAAGGGGTGAATGAACCAATGGAATTGGTTGTAGTTCTTAAAATCAAGAAAGACCAACTTGGTTGAGATCCACTTTGCAGGAAGCCGAAGGACATGCAAAACCATGTGGAACCTTCAAGGAAAGAGGCCAACAAGGTATTCCAGTTGTGCAACATTGATGAATAAGCTCATTGATATTGAACCTTACGCCTATGAAGTAGTAACTAGATAGCAAGTTTGGAAGGATGCATATTGGAAGAATACCAATCGATTATGAAGCATGATGTATGGGAGATTTTGCTTAGGCTTGAAGGAAAATTAGTTTTTTCCTCCAAATGGGTATACAAGGTCAATGCAATGGGTGGAAACATTTACAAATACAAGGCGAGATTTGTGGCTAGAAGTTTCTCCCAGAAAGAGGGAGAATACCATGATGAGACTTTTGCTCTGGTTACCAGGTACACTACTGTTATATCCATTATTTCCATTGGTCCATGGTAGAGAGTCTCACATTTGTAGGTTGAAGAAATCCATGTATGGACTTAAGCAAGCTCTGAGAGCCTAGTATACACAAATTGAAAATCATCTAACAAGGCTTGTTTTCTGCAAGAGTAATTTTGGTCCAAACACGTACTTCAAAGTCAAGAAGAATGAACCTATTCTTCTATTATTGTATGTTGTTGAATTATTTTTGACATGTATGGAGCATCTAATTATTTTGTGTAAGAGGGAGCTAGCTTTTGAATTTTATATGAAGGACCTTGGATTAATGCACTATTATTCGGGGCTAGAAGTATGGAAAAATCTCGACAACATATTTCTTGGTCAAGGAAAATATATTATCAAGATCCTACAGAAGTTTGGTATGATGTATTGCAAGTCGATTTCAACTCCCATGGTTACAAATATGAGAATATAAGAGGCTTTGATTATGATTTGGTATATCCATCTATTTACCAAAAGCTAATTGGCTTGCTAATATTTGGTTAATACTAGGTCAGACATTTGCTTCACAGTGAACACATTGATCCAGTTCTAGGTGGAACTAAGACATGATCGTTGGTTTGAAAAAAAGCACATATTGAGGTACTTGTGTCATACAGTTGATTGTGTTTTCTAAAATGTCTCAAATGGTGATATATAGTTGCAGGATATATAGATGAAAATTGGGTAGGGAGTTTTCAAGAAATAAAGAGTACATCCAGAGGTTACTTTAGTTTGGGCTCTATTATTAATTCATGGATTAGTAGGAAGAAAACATTTGTCACACTTAGTATTGTAGAGACAAAATACATATGGAAACTAGCTTAGTGAGTTAAGAAGTACTATGGATTTGGAAGTTATTTGTAGGAGTGTTTGATCATGTACTTAAGCCAACCATTATATATTGTGATAATCAAAGCTATGTGAAGTTGAAAGAGAATCTGATGTTCCATGACAGGTCGAAGCACATTGAGATCAAGTATCACTTCATCCGTGACATGTTGTAGATGGGAGAATTAAATCTCTAGCATGTCTCCACTGATGAGAAGATTGGAAATATGATGACAGAGCCTCTATGTTATGTGAAGTTTGTATACTTCAAAGGCAAGCTTGGACTTGTGGAGAATGCCTCTCTCATTGTGAGGGAGTAATGATGAGATATCATTGTGGACTGGCATTCTCCCTATTTCAAGTATTGTGACTCGCATTAGGGAGATTATCCCTGTGTCAAGTACTGTGAACTAAATTATGGAGAATAGTATGGAAGATTGGCATTCTTCCCGTGTCATGTATGGACTGAATTAGGAAGAATGGTCATAGAGAATAAGGCTTGTTTAGCATCGAGCCCCAAATTACTCTAATGGAGTGTGGCATTTAGAAACTAACCATGTGTCAAGACGTTGACCCAAATGATGGTGAAGCAAGACAAGGAGGCCATGTGTCAAGCACTAACCCAAATTATGCTGACTAGTTGATGCTAAATGATGTACCATGTGCTTGAAGTACTGACCCGCCTTATGGTGAGGAGATACCATATTTCTAAGGTATTGACCTGGTACCATGATGATGTTTATGAGTTACCATGTGTTAAAGTTATTTGACCCTATTATGGTAAGTGGTTGATGTTATTGGATTACCATGTGTCCCAATTATGACTCGATTATGGTGATGATTTGTTATAGTCTTTGTCTTAGAGAAATTTGTTCACAATGAAGAACACTTTTCTAGTCATTATGAATACCTCCATAGCTAAGAGGGAGTGTTGAATTTTGTAGCTATGGTTGGTATTCATAATTATATTTGAACCCTTTTAATATGTAAAGAATTTGTAAGACATGTTCTTCTTGTCATTTTGATGATTTATCCCTTGAAAGAATGTATATATGACATGTTCTTCATATTGGATTTAAAAGAGATTTTTGAAATTTGAAATTTGAATTTTTGGCTCCAAGATAGTCAATTTGGCCCTCCCTAAATTCAATTCAGCCCAATGAAAAGCCACATCCATTTTAGATAGGAATATCATTATATAAAGGTATTTGACCTCCTCCACAAGAGCACCATTTGATCATCACACAACAAGAAAATTTTTGGGCGTCCAAGTGAGGGACAAGAAGAAGAAAGACAAAAATAAGGAAAAATATCTCTCTCTCTTACTTGCATGTCTCTCTCCAAGAACTCGCACGTATGAATTTTCTAGGCAACATTTTCTGGGCAGGCATAAATTCTGGGTAGTTTCTGGGCAAATTTTTTTGGGTAGGATGAAATTTTGGGAGGTCGAGTTTTTTAGGCATATTATAGAGGCTAAAATTCAGGCTAGGGTAGATATGATTAGAGCAAGTTCTTGGGATGATTGGGAGGCTTGACTTGTGAACTAGAGACTAGGTTTGACCATAATCATAGTTGACTAGCCACATTAGATGTATGTCTTGTTGAATTAAAGAATTTCTTTAAGAAAAAGGTTGCTAGTTTCCCCCCTAGTGGGTTTTCCTAGGGTAAATCTTATGTTATGTTTTCGTGCATTTTGATCTATACTTTCTTTATGGTTTATGGTTTAATTTCTGAAGTGTAGTTTCTTAATGATAAACTATAATTTTTAAAAGAAGATATATATCATTTCAAGTAATTATCAGTAGCTCAGAAATATTATGTTTGTATCTATTGCACTTGAAAAAGCAACATTTGCAAGGTATCTTCCTTCTTAGCCATCACCTTTGAAGAAGAGAAAGGATTGGAACTAGGCTAAATATGACCCAACCTCAACAAATCCTTAATTACCTTATCAATAGCATATTTTTAAACCTTGGGATGTCAGTAGGGGTTGGTAATGATAACTTGCACTCCTTCCTTCATCTATATAACATGTTCAAAGCCTCTTTCTAGTGGTCTACATGGAGGAATGCCAACAAAAACTTGATGGTGTTTATGAAACAATACCTGAATGTCATCTAAATGTTTTCGAGGCTATCCTGATTGTTTTTTGTCTGTAATGAAGAACTCAACTTCCCACTCAATTTCACCCCACTGCAACACAACTTCCATGCTATTAGATGACACTATCTTTGGTGGATATTGGTGCATGGTGCTCAAAACTACATTCTTTCCATTTTTTGAGTTAGTGAATTTCATCTCCATGTTCCTCTGGTTGGTAGTGTATGACCCAATATAATAGAGCCACTGAAATCCTAGCACCACATTGGTATCTGGTACGTCCACCATGAAGAAACCATCTATAATTGTATATTTCCCCATGGTTAGCTTCAACTCGGGGACATATCTAGTTTAGTCCATTTGATGGACACTTGGTATGGCTACTACAAAACCATCAAACTTCTCTATCAAAATCTCTCTCTGATCAACCAAGGCTACATCTATAAAATTATGGGAAGCCCCACCTTTAATTAATAGTGTCACCTTGTGTCTCGCTAGAACTTTTCTAACTCTGAAAGCATGATACCAGGGGAATATTGACATGGATGTGATAATAAGGGCTTTTCCTCCATCTCGTGAAGTCTCAACCCCAAATTTCTAGTGCCTTTATCCCTGTGCCTGCTCCAGTACTAGCTCCTCATCCTCATCATCATTGTCACTCTTTAAGTAAATGTCAATATATTGTACCTTTCCCACCTTTTCCTTCCTTTCACATCTATGCCTTGGTGCCCAAGGCTCCTAATAGATTAAATTGAGCTTATTCTCTCTCAACTCCTTCCAGGTATCCTCATCCAACTTTGGTTTCTAGATCCCCTCCTTTTGAAAATGTTTGACCTCTTTGCTCTTCTGTGAAAGGAAGGCTTAGGAGGCAATCTGCTCTTTGAAGCAACTTCCTACATTTCCCTAACTCTATTAACTGCATCTTGTAGAGTGGATGGTTGGTACCCCCTAACCCAACCACGTAGAGGCTTAGATAGCCCCTCTACAAATAATATCACCAATTGAGCCTCCAATATGTTGGTGACGATAACTAGTAGTATTTGAAACTTGGAGATGTATGCCTTTGGACTACTAGTCTATTTGAGATATAACATCTCTCTAAAATGGATATTTATATCCTTCTGGAAAAAAACACTCTATGAGCCTCTAAGTAAAATTGGAATATGAGGTGATGTTGGCATGACCCATGGTCACTAATCCATGATGCCACCACTCATGGGATTCCCCATCCAAATGTATTGTCGCCAACTTAATGGCATCAAAATCAGTCATTTGATGTAACTAAAATTAGGTGTCCAACTTTTGAACCCATGATCTGGCTGATCACGTTGATGACCCATCAAAACACGAATAAACAATTTTCCATTGTTTTTTGAATCTCATTATTCTGCCTCGTTTCCTTTTGCACAGCCTTAGGTGTATTATTTATTTGAAGGTTGCATAAATATGTGAATCTCATGGAAGCTTGGAAATCATGCCCTAGTCTCCTATACACCACCAAATAATCCCCAAAGGGAATCTTCTGGTCATTCTACTACACTTGTTCAACTTTTGTCTCATTGAGAAATTGCGGTATGGTGGGTCTAGATGATCGGTTATAAATGAGCGGGTGACTTTGCATGGTTGTGTATTCATGAATGGCTTCCCCACTATTAGATCCATCATCATTATTGGGATACTTAGTATGCTTCTCACCCATTGGAGTCCATGTGGAACCCCCTTTTCTTCCTAAGTTTCTCATCAATTCCACCATCTACTTTGGCCCTTAGCCAAATAATTAAGGATACTGAGTAGACTGTTAAGCTCCTTATTTTATTTATCCCCCATGATTTCCTTCTATTTTTTAGAAGGAACCTCTTCCCCTTTTCACTTTTCAAGTGTTTCTTCTTCTTCTTACCACAAAGGAGAGGGCTCTCTAGTTTGATAACTCCTTCTATAAGTGACACCAATGAAGCATTGTTCTTCATGAGTCATCAAATATTTGTCAAAGGTTGTCATTCAAACCCAACAGTTTTCCAAGACCATGCTCTGATACCAATGTAAGATAACCTCTCTAGAATACCTTGTAAATCCTATGAGACTTCTGTGTTTATTCAATTTTGGTCATTGTGGCATTATGTCAAACAAGTGGTTTGTAAACTATTGTAGGTGCACCCTTTCTTATTTCTAGTCTAAATAAGCATCTGATGCCAAAATATATGTGTAAAGAAATATTTTAGATCAATAGAATGATGCTCATATTAAACTCAACATGAAATATATAGTACTGGAACAACAATGGAGGCCACACAATTTTATTTATTTAACTGAACACAACTCATACATTATAAGTGCCAACATAGATTACAATAGTAGAAGATATAAGGGAACTTGATATATTTTCCCGTGAAATAATATCCTTGTATTTGTCCTCTTATGAATCTATAAGAATAAAATACCTAAAAGGATGGCTCCCTTTATATACCTCAACCCCACGCTGCTACAAACAGTAGTATGAGTGCCTAGTCAACAAAATAAATTTGATCTAGTTCTTTGAATGATATATACGCCCAAAAAATGCATCAATAGACAACATTTGAACTATGTGGAGTCAGCTAGGCCTCTAACAGAAGGGATTTCTTAATATAGTAGTCTTGTCTAGCAAGGGAATCTTTGGTCTCTTTAGTCACTGATATCAACCCTCCAAACTTGTGATTCAGTCATCAAAATGGTGAATACTCAATCCCTAATAGATACTCCGTATTCAGCCAGCAAGTTAAGAGATAAATTGGCCCTCTCCAATAGTGATGGATTAGTCTATTGACAATTCTATAGATAGCAATAACTTGCCCCACTGAGATGAAATATCTTAGTCCCCACATAACTATAAATTGACATCTTTAATAATGGATCTTTTGTCCTCAAATACCAGATGACTTGGTCCTTAAATACCAGGATGACTTACCCTCTTCAAAGGGAACTCGACCAACAAGGTAATGTGCAAGACTTAGCCTCTTTGCAATGGGAATTGACCCCCATAATGTGTGGCAGTGTTTGGTCCTTCAAGGATGGGATCTCCACCTGTAAAGAGATATGAAGTAATAAATATTAGAGGATGAAATCAATTGATAACATAGTTACATCCCTTTATCTTCTTTAAAACTTCTCCTTCGCTGAAGTTTAATGGTGAAGTCTTAGTGATTCTACTCTCCAAACTAGCTAGGGTGTACGGTTTCAACATTGAAACTAGCAACTAGACTTAGGGCTTCCAAAAATCCTAGCTTCTTCAATAAGAGCTCTCCAAAAATCCTTTTTCTAAAAAAAGAATTTGCTAGAATGAGTTGAAACTCCTCATTTTCTGATTTTATAAATTGTCCACCACTTTTTCCACCTTTTTACCCTTTTATTTTTATAAAGTCACTTCAATGGTTTTTTCACTTTATAAATTAAAAGTGACTCTTCATTAGCCTAAGACATGTCCCCCCTTTTTGTCACTTCAGCATTTATAATTATTTGCTAGGTGAATCATGTTCCCTTGGTTAATTTTTCCCCCACCTTAGCCCACAAGAACTTTATTAGGCTAGCAAAAGTCCCCCATATGCTTCCTAAGCGGTTGGGTACATTACACTCTATTACATAAGTTACATCATTATACTTGAAGAATCAATTACAAGGTAGTTGAAATTATCTAAGTACCCTTTTTAATTGACCCAACTACATGGCCGATTGATTTACATTTCCAACTTGACAGTCGACCAACTTATACATCTAATTCAGTTGATTATTGGGTAGAGTTGACATAGTGGACCATCCCTTTGAAGGTATTTGATCAAAATATCTAATGAAACACAATGGGTGAATTGGAGTCTAGAGAAATTTCGGTGGTACTTTGTAATTTTCATTGGGTGATATGGAAAATGGGTGAAATTTCTTGAATTTATAAGAAAATTAGTGATTATCCTTGACATGATCATAATACTAAAATATGATTATTTAATAGTATCAATTTTAACTGTACATTTAACGTTTTTTATCTTCTTTTATTTTATATTTATTTTTTTGGATAATTTCAAAATGAAATTGTCAAAAAGTTGGTTGATGACATTAAGAAATGAAAAGAACTTTAGAAAAAGTGGTTCCTTTAAGTCATTTAAGTGTAAAAAATATTTCAAAATTAGCTTAAATATATGTTACTCATACTATACATGGTCTATATTGTTGAAACTAGCATTTTGATTTAGGTGAATGAGGTAGGTGTTAATTTTTAGGGCTAGTTTGTTCTCTGTTGTAGATAATTGCGTTTCTTTTTTTTAAATCAACAATTTTCACGTTATATTCACCCAATAGCATCATATAATAATTTAGAAATTATGTAGAGATAACAATAACATAAACAATGTAGTGGAACAATAAGGAACAATAGAAGAAAATCATACATAATAGAGACACTAGGATTTAAGTCAGAGACCGGGGAAAAACCCAACTAGATTTTTCTTCTTAGATATTCATCAAATGTTCAACTAAGATACAAGGTATAATAAGTAACATTCAACACATAAATCTAGAATCATACAAGATCCTCATGTGATGGTGATAAACAATATACATATGCCTCCATATCATTGTCACACGTAGCACATGTATATGTCACTATAGTCATAAGAGCATAGCACTTCACTGTCACTGTCATCTACCATGCATGGATACTGCCACACAACTTAGTCATAAGGAAATTTCCATTAGAGAAATTACAATTACCATTTTCATCAAGAGTATTGTAGACATGCTATTATCAATATCATCTAGATTATTGTTGACACTATCATATCAAGGTCACTATCATGTCAAGGTCACTACCATATCAAAGATCAATATCATTTCCATGTCAAGGATTACTGTCACTATCATTCGTTAAGGGCACTATTATGCAACAAGGTTACTATCATAGTCATACATCAAAGTCATTGTCATAGTCTCCAAGTCACCATCACATAAATTGCAGTCATGTCTCACTATCATATAAGCTATTTCCAAGTCACCATGTCAAAGTTACTATGTCATATATCATTATCACAACCATACTTTCATATTCCTATCAAAGATTACTCTATCATCATAAGAATCATTATATATTAATTTCATAACTAAAGGCATCACTGCCCTAGATCTTGTTATTCATCACCCTAGTAGTCATTGTCAAAGGGTGAAATCATCAAAGTCATACAAGCCAGGGAGATAAGTTCGAGCCTCTGAGAAATAAAAGCAAGCCATAGAAATAAATACGAGCCTATAAGAAACAAAAGTGAGCCACAGAGATAAGTGTGAGCCTCTCTAAGAAATTAAGACACATAAATTATGCACGCCATTGAGAAATAGAAGTGATCCACAAAAATATATTAATACAAGCCATAAGAAATGAGTGAACCATGAATATTATGTGTGTTATAGAGAATGTGAGCCAAAATGAATGCAAGTCATGATAGTAAGCCACAAAAATGCATGTCATAGAAAATATAATCCACAATGAATGTGGTTCACCATAGTGGGCCATAAAAATGCTTGTCATACAAAATGTGAGCCACATGGAATGCAAGTCAGACAACAAGCCACATAAATGTGTGTCATAGAGAATGTGAGCCACATTGAATGTGAGTCACCACACTAAGCCACATAAATGCGTGTCACAGAGAATGTGAGACATAATGAATGCAAGCCACTGATAAATAATGTGAACCATAGAAAATTCAAGCCACAAATAGATAATTTGAACCGCAAAAATATGTGAGCCACTAAGATATTCATTGTTCAAAAGTGTGAGATAATGCAAGCTCATTCTTCACCCAAAAAATTCAAATCAATTTGTATGTTGAACAATTGAAAAGGTCTCTTATTTTACATAATTTTGTGGTGCAATGACTAGCCCTTTCTAGGGAATTCCTTAATCAAGAAAACTCGATATTTTCATTATTTAGCCCATAATATATTAGTAATAATTATTTTAAAAATATTTATCAAATTTCTCTGATGATGGCTTTTCCAAGTAACTTTATGCTAGATTAAATAATAAGAGGAGTGTTAAACACATTACCAATACTTTTTCTCCTTAACCAATTTTGAATTTTCTCTTTGGGGCAAGATGGGCTTCTTTTGGGTCTTTGGGTTCCTATGAGGAAATTCATCCCATAGTTGTCCCAAATTTCAATAATACGTTAAACCTATCCTTATATGTCAAATTCGCATATTTAGTCATGCAATAGTCATTATATTTCTACACTAATGACTCTCGTTTCATATTGTCCATGGTTTGAATAAAGTGTTCATGAATTCATGAGGATTCCTTAACCATAGTCTTTATATCAGATTCCCAAGGAATAATGGTTACCAAGTGAATCACTTGCATGCTTCTACTACTTGCATCTACTACTTTATTCTCCTTACCCTTTTTATGTATTATTTCAAAATCATATTCACTAATAAGGGCTAATCATCTAGCATGTTTAACATCCAAATGAGGTTGATTGAAACTATGAAATTCAACCCATTATAACCTATCATTAACACAAATATTTGGCCTATCAAGTAGTGATTCCATATCTTTAATGAGTGAATTACAATTGCTAGCTCTAGGTCAAGAGTGATGGTACTTATTTTCATGTTCCTTCACTTTGTAGACTCATAGCTAACCACCCAACAATATTGTATAAGAACCTTATTGATTCCTTCTTTGTAAGCATTTGTCAACACTATGAAATATTTATTTGCATCTACAATCCTTGGAATTGGTGCACTAATAAGATGTGTTTCAATTATTAAAAACTCCTTACATTTTTTAGACCATTCAAACTTAATCCATTCCTTTGTAATGATACTACTAGGTGGCCAATATTGGAGAATCCCTTAAGGAATCATTTATAATATCATTCTAGTCCCCGAATGATGTTACATCCACCACATTCTTTAGAGTGGGCCAATCTTTGATTTCCTTGATCTTTTCCAGATCAACATAAATTCCTTATTTTGAAATGATATGCCCCAAGTGTTGAATTTTGTAGCTATGGTCAATTCAGCCCTCCCTCAAGTCAAGTTAGCTCTAGTGAAGAGACATGCCCATTTACGAGGACATAACAATATATAAAGGAATTCAAACTCATCCACAAAGGCATCATTCAATCTCACTCAAGAAAGATAGTTCCTAGGTATCCAATTGAAGGAGAAGAAGGATGAATAAGGATAAGAAGGAAAAATTCATCTCTAACACATATATCTCCCTCTCTTGAACTTGCGCATGTGGATTCTAGGCAGTTTTTGGGCAGGTCGAAATTATGGACAAGCCAAGTTTTTTGGCATATTCAATAGGTTGAAATTCGACCTAGGGAATATTTGAGAGGGTATAATTTTAAAGGGTAAATGTTTGATTTGACTTGACTTGACTAAAGGGCTGCTTGACTAGTTTTTACCATAACATGTTGATCAATTTGATCTCATAGTTGACTAGCAACATTAGATGTATCTCTTGTTGAACTAAAGAATTTAACCAAGGAAAAGGTTGTGGGGTTTTTCCCCTAAGTGGGTTTTCCTGGGGTAAATCATGTGTTCTCTTTGTGCATTGTGATCTCTATTTCCCTTATGGTTTTACGATTGAATTTTTGAATTGTAATTGCTTAATGATAAACTGGAATTGTTAAAATAATATCTATTACACTTGAAAAATCAACATGGATCAGAGCTTTGGTGAAGAATAAGACATTAAGATCAATTTGAAAGAACTCTTGGTAAAGGGAATAACATTGAAGAAGACCTCATCTTGCTTATCTATGAATATGGGTTCCCATATGAAGGATGAGAACAAATTTGAAGGAGATACAAACTTTAGGGCTTGGAAAGTACAAATTGATCTCATTCTTGCAAAGAATGAACTCTCAGATATTGCGAAAATCAAGGTCACTAAACCCAAAAAATACGAAGAAAAATTAAAATTTGAGAAAGATGATATTATAGCTAGAAGTATAATTGGAGATTCATTAGATTTCATTTGATCCCATATGTAGCAAATCTTGACTCCTCAAAGAAGATGTATGATGCCCTAATTGGATTAGACACTATCAACTACAGTGGTCAATCAATGAGTTTGAATAATGAACTTCATGATGTTAGAATGACGAGAAATGATACTATAACCTCATACTTCATGAGGATTTCTCAATTGAGGGATTGTATTCAAGAAATTGATGAGGTTACTTCTAAAAGAGAACAAGTAAGGACAACACTCAATGGACTACCAAATTCATGCGACTCTTTTGCATTAGGCATATACACTAGAAAGGAAGCTACAAAGTTTGATGAACTATGGATTGCTTGTACTCAAGAAGAATAGAGGCTCATGTCAAAAGGAAATATTCAGAGATTTGAAGAAGGTGACTATCAAGCATATGCAACAAATTTCAAGAAGGTTGGTGGAAGAAATAAGTTTGGATTCCAAAGACGAAATGAAGGAAGAATATCCACTCCTAAAGGAAAGAGAGATATGTCAAAAGTTCAATCCTACAAGTGTCACAAATTTCCTCATTGTGGAAAAAATTGTACCGAAGATCGAATTATAGAAAAGGAAAGGGAATGAAACATGCTACCATGACAAACTTGGATGAAATCCCAAAGAAACATAAAAATGGAAATCCAGGTAATAAAGAATTCTTCTATTTTTTTACTCTTACCATTTATGTTCTAGATAGTGAAGACTTGTGGCTAGTAGATAGTGGTTCCTTAAGGCACATGACAAGAGATCAAGACAATCTCATGAGTCTAATGGAAATAATATTATCTCAAAAGGTGGAACTTGGAGATCACAACAGTTATGAAGTCAAAGGCATTGGGAAAACATCCATTGAGCTAGAATCATGTGATAATGTTCATCTTAGCAACATATTATATGTTCCATGTTTGAAGAAGAATGTGGTTTCTATTTTATGCTTGGAAGGTAAAGGAGATAGAGTAGCATTTGTTGATGGAAAAGTTATTTTTTGGCCCAAATGATGTAGTGAGTTCGTGAAGGAAGGTTGTATATACTTTTGAAACAAACTACTTAAGCACTTGTACATAATGGCATTAATCCATTTAAGATTTGGCATATAATATATGCACATATCCACTATATATATTTTCTTTCCTTAAAAAAAATGGTTTCAGGTGTTCCAAATTTGTAGGAAGAAAATGGAGTATGTAAATGATGTGTGCTTGGGAAGAATGTTAAGAAGCCTTTTCCAAGTAGTGGAAGTAGATCTAAGGAAATTCTAGATCCATTCCATTTTGATATATGTGGTTTGATTCCATTAAGATATCTTGGAGGATCTGTATACTATGTGACCTTTATTGATTATTTCTCTCATAAGACATGGATCTACTTCATGAAGATGAAAAATGAAGTCATTAACAAATTTCAAGAATTCAAGGTTGAAGTAGAAAAATTTAAGGGAAAGAAGATCAAGATCCTGAGATCTGATAATGGAGGAGAATATACCCCCAAGGAGCTCATTTCCTTTTGTAAAGAAGCAAGGATTAAGAGGGAGTTGGTAGTCCCTTACAATCTACAACAAAATGGAGTCATTGAAAGAGAGAACAAAATCATTGAAGAATTTTTTAAGGCAATGCATTATCAAGACTTGCCTATGTTTTTATGGACCGAAGCATATATGATAGTTGTCTACATTCAAAATAGAAGTCTTCATCGAAATTTGGAAGATAAGAATATTGAAGAAGCGTTCATTGGACATAAACCTCAAGTTGGTCATTTGAGAATATTTGGTTGTATTGTTTATATACATGTAATTAAAGATAATAGCTGGAAGTTAGAGCCTTTAGGAAATAAAGGAATATTTGTTGGATACAGTGAATCATGAAATCCCTGTAGAATATGGGTGAAAACGTGAATCTGGGTTACAATTTTGTGACAAACGCCTCCGAAAAATTCCCATTCTCAATTTTTTGGCCAAACAAATTTTATTTTATTTTCTTTTATTTATTTATTTTTATTTTTTTCAGCTAAACTATTTTACTAATGTTTGGCTAAACTTTTGATTATTTAGAATAATGTTGTCCGTTAAATGGAATTTTCACTGGAGTTGAAAAAATCAGCAAAAAAGAAATAGTTTGGCCGAATAAATAATTTGGTCGAATAAATGATTCAACCAAACTATTTATTTGACTGAACTATTTCTTTGGCTAAATTATTTATTCGGCCGAAAAGAATTCTACATATACGATGGGCCAGACCCTGCTGCGAAGTTTTCGGCTCTGTTTATTTTTCATTTTGTGCTGTCGAGCGTTGTGAGGTTCGTTAGTGAAATTTACTGCTCTGCTGATTTGAGCCGAAGCCCTGCTGAGCGCTTTGAGGTTGGTTTGAGTTGAAGCTCAACTAGCTCTGTTGATTTTTCATTTTGTGTTGTTAAGGGCTGTGAGGTTCGTTATTTAAATTTAATGCTCTATTGATTTGATCCGGAGCTCTATCGAGTGTTGTGAGGTTGGTTTGAGCTGAAGCTCTATTGAGCGTTGTGAGGTATGTTCGAAATTCAATTTTTTTGGTAATTTAAAATTTTAATTTATAGGTTAAATTAGAATTTTTTATGATGTTTTTAATTTTTTTGCAGCTTGGCGCCAGAGATATTGGTTGGTTACACTCGTCGCCAACAACTTTCTCAACCTCCTCGTCTAGCCTCCTCATCTGGACTAGGTAAGTCTCTCGACTAAAAACATTACCTTATAATATATAACATGTAACCAGTAAATAAAATTAGACTTTTTCTCTGTTTTTATTTTTATTTGATGATAATTACCTAGTTTCTTTACCTGGGGTTTCTTTGATGCTGATTCACTTGTTGTGACCGATTACCCAGTTGAGCGCGATTACCTACCCTATGGGATGAGCCACTTTCCATGAATGAAATGGATGGAGTTCATATTGCCACTTAACTGAAAGAGAAACATTGTGTTAAAAGGGTTATTTCAGTCAGAATCAAATCCATTTGTGTGCCTAGATGATTGAAAATTGAAATTCCTCGTACCCATAAAAAAGTTGTCATGAATAAGGAAAATGTGAAATTAAAAGGTTTTGTAAATATGTGTCCCAACCATCTAAACAAACAAACCAAACATAGATTACAAATTCTTACAATAACATGCCTTTATAGAATGATTGGTTAAGTAAAGCCACTCAACTTTATGTGTTTTACAGGAAAGAATCTGCAAGCGATTTGAAAGTGAAAATGGGATTTGACGCTTAAAATAGTGGCAACAATCATTTAATGCTCTTGAGAATACATTATATTTCATCTATATATATATATATATATATATATATATTATATCTATAATATTTATATATATATATATAATATTAAAATTGATTTAATATATTGGGCATCATAATCTAGATTCGTCACTTTAGTAACCCGACCTTGTAATCGTGGAAAATTTTGTAAATAGCCTTATAAATTTTAAATATAGAACTAAAACTGCAATAATATTTTCTTTGAATTTTCACAAATGAAGAGTAGGAAATGTAACTCTCCATAAATAACTATGATTGTCCATTATTAAAAGCAGTTTCATAAAGAACAAATTTCAATCTGTACATTGAAAATTTAGTGTTCCTTTCTTATTAAAAGAGAACAGAGAATTTTGTACCTTTGATAACTTGAGGTGCAAAAGAATTTTGAATTCCTATTATCTCTATCCAATTTCGATCCGGATTTTCATGACCTGAAAGCCATGAGCCCTAACATTTATAATTAAATTATTTCAACCAAAAAAAGTTATTTCAAACATTATACATAAGAGTAGCATGATTTTTCTTTCCATGACACAAAATCGATTAGTGCAGTACATTGCCAAAACACAGAACCCATAGTTCAACAAGGAAAACTAAAATCTCATACATTACAAGCCAATTCAAGAAAACAAATGTTTGGCATACATGTAGGTGTGTGAAACAAAAACATCTTATACAGGCAGACACTTGAAATATAAATAAATTCCAAAGACAGGAGAAGAATCAATCCAATATCGGTCTCAATATTATAAGAAGAGGAGCATGTAGATTTTAAATCAATGGAGCTATGAGTTGGCTTGGCTGAATGAATGATCATTGGAGGAGGAAGTGGCTGTTGGGTGCTTTCTCAAGGAAATTCAAATGTAGCCACAACCTTCTCAAAATTGAATTTGGGGCCTTTATCCAAAATAATTGATTGGATCGTTGTTATTATTATTTGCATCCCATAGCATCCCAATATATACCATCCGTAAATTCAGTCGAAATGATATTCACATTTGATGAGCCATGTTTCATCGCATATTAAAAAAACATAATTTATGCAAATATGACATTTTACTTCTATAATTTAATGTTTATTTCAAAATTAATATATAAATTAATCCACTTAATTTAATATGGTTTTAATAATATTTGCAGAAATTAAAGTTATGTGCTTATTATTTGGACTTATGGTTTTTATAATATATTCAACATTGAAATTATGCGCCCATTTATTTGGACTTGATTATCGCTGCCAATGATGTGGCACTCCTCTTGTAGTGAGTCCATCCTAGGTGTTATACTCCCAATAGATATGGCGAGTATAACACCTGGAAAAGGTAGCAAGTTATTTTGTATCTCAAAAAGCAACTACTACTTGAAAAGCAAGCTAATAAGACCTATTTTCCAAGAAAATAGGGAAGCTTGAAGTGAATTACACATAATGAAAAAGAGAACATAAATGAACATATAACAACAAAAGCAAGGAAAGTATGTTACCAAGAAGCATCAAGGTTATTCTATGAGATAAATCAAGGTAGAACAAGTCAACCCAATAACATTAAAACTAAAACACCAAAAATATATGACAAAGCAATGCCAACACTCTAATTATCTTCAATCTCATGCACCCAACAAAATAGAAATGAAAAAGATGTATCTCAAAAAGAAACTACTAATTGAAAAAAGAAAGTACAAGAACCTTCAATTAAGTGTATTATGCCTCATCTTAAGAAGTTGATAAGACCCATGTTCCAAGAAAATAGGGAATCTTGAAGTGAATTATGCATAATGAAAAAAAATATAAATGTAGTAGTCATGTTGTAAAGGGAAGTAAAAGTGATCTGGAACAAATTGATAATGTGGAGGATTGAAATTGATAATGTGACAACATTAATTTGGGGGAATCTGAGCTAGGGGTAACATTTAGGGAATATGCATTGATAATATTATTGTCCTTTGAGATTATTATTGTCGAGTGACCTGGTTAAATGGGTCATTTACAACATTTTTGTAAATACTTACACAATCTAATTTTATTTTAAAATAACGCATTCTGCAAGCACTCTTTAGCTACTATATTATATATGATATTATGTGAATTTGTCTATGTGTAGCTCTATGTATCTCTATGTGAGGTGGAGTATTCCCTTTGTGTTCGTATCGGTAAGTGTTAGGGGATGTATGAACTCTAGTTTGGTAGTGTTTCGGTAAAACGTAATGCATGGAAAACCAAAAGGAGTGAGTCTAAAGTGCTAGTCCATACGGCTTAAGATAAAGGCTAGTCTCTTAAGGTAGCTTATTTCCATGGAAATAAGTGCATGGACTAAGATAGGTCTTATTAGCTTTCTAAGATGAGGTAGAATACACTTAATTGAAGGTTCTTGTACTTTCTCTTTTCAAGTAGTAGTTGCTTTTTGAGATACATATTTTTCATTTCTATTTTGTTGGGTGGGTGAGGTTGAAGCTAATTAGAGTGTCGGCATTGCTTTGTCATCTATTTTTGGTGTTTTAATTTTAATGTTATTGGGTTGACTTGTTCTACCTTGATTTATCTCATAGAACTATGGTTCAAATGCACCAAAACGCTCTGAAGAGAAGCCCTGCGATTATCAGGAGCCCCTACTCAATCAAAATGTTCTATCCTAAGAATATGGACATATGATGTAGTGCCAAAGAACTAGAAATGATTCACCTATCATTAATGCTATTATCATAACCCCGTCTTCTCAACACATAACATTTTAATCGACAAAATGAAAAATTTTATCAACTAAGAGGACGCCAATGAAAAAGATGATGATATCATGGCCATTGAACAACCTTGATGCTTCTTGGTAACATATTTTCCTTGTTTGTGTTGTTATATGTTCATTTATGTTTCCTTTTTCATTATGTGTTATTCACTTTTCTTCCCTATTTTCTTGGAACATGGGTCTTATTAGCTTCCTAAGATGAGGCAGAATACACTTAATTGAAGGTTATTGTACTTTCCCTTTTCAAATAGTAGTTTCTTTTTGAGATACATCTTTTTCATTTCTGTTTTGTTGGGTGAATGAGATTGAAACTAATTAGAGCATTGTCATTGCTTTGTCATCTATTTTTGGTGTTTTAATTTTAATATTATTGGGTTGCTAATTAGAGTGTTGACATTTCTTTGTCCTCTATTTTTGGTGTTTTAATTTTAATGTTATTGGGCTAACTTGTTCTACATTGATTTATCTCGTAGAAAAACCTTGATGCTTCTCGATAACATACTTTCCTTGCTTCTATTGTTATATGTTCATTTATGTTTCCTTTTTCATTGTGTGTAGTTCACTTTGCTTCCCTATTTTCTTGGAACACGGGTCTTCTTAACTTCCTAAGATTAAACATAAGACACTTAATTGAAGGTTCTTGTAATTGCTATTTTAGAGTAGTAGTTTCTTTTTGAGATACATCTTTTTCATTTCTATTTTGTTGGGTGCATGAGATTGAAGCTAATTAGAGTGTTGGCATTTCTTTGTCATCTATTTTTGGTGTTTTAATTTCAATGTTATTGGGTTGGCTTGTTCTACCTCGATTTATCTCATAGAACAACCTTGATGCTTCTTGGTAACATACTTTCCTTGCTTCTATTGTTATATGTTCATTTATGTTTCCTTTTTCATTATGTGTAATTCACTTTGCTTCCCTATTTTCTTGGAACATGGGTCTTATTAGCTTCCTAAGATGAGGAAGAATACACTTAATTGAAGGTTCTTGTACTTGATACTTTAGAGTAGTAGTTTCTTTTTGATATACATCTTTTTCATTTCTATTTGGTTGGGTGCATGAAATTGAAGCTAATTAGAGTGTTGGCATTGCTTTGTCATCTATTTTTGGTGTTTTAATTTTAATGTTATTTGGTTGATTTGTTTTACTTTGATTTATCTCGTAGAACAACCTTGATGCTTCTTGGTAACATACTTTCCTTGCTTCTATTGTTATATGTTCATTTATGTTTCTTTTTTCGTTATGTGCAATTCACTTCAATCTTCCCTATTTGCTTGGAACATAGATCTTATTAGCTTCCTATGATGAGGCAGAATACACTTAATTGAAGTTTCTTGTACTTTCTCTTTTCAAGTAGTAGTTTATTTTTGAGATACATTTTTTTTTTTCATTTCTATTTTGTCGGGTGCACGAAATTGAAGCTAATAAGAGTGTTGGAATTGCTTTGTCATCTATTTTTGGTGTTTTAATTTTAATAGTGTTTTAATTTTAAGAAGACAACATAGACATTAAGTTTAGTAGAATAAAATGGGTCTATCATTTTTCATTTTTTTTTCCCTCTTTCTTAACTATATTTTGAAAGAAGCATATATAAGTAAACCCATTTATGCCATATAAGTAAACATGTATTATAGTTATAGTAAGAAAAAATTATAACAAGGCAAAATAAGTGTTAAATTTACTAGAATAAAATTGGTCTATCATTTTTCATTTTTTTTTTCATTGTTAACTATAGTTTTTAAAGAAGCATATAAATAGACCCATGTATAGCATATAAATAAACATGTATTATAACTTTAGTAAACAGATTTTATAAAAATGAATAAGTGTTAAATTTCCAAGAATGAAAAAATAAATAAATTAAGAAATACTATCAAACTTGGGTGATTTGAAGTTAAGTTGAATTAGAAATATTTGTATCTGTGGAATGAATATAAAAATAATTAGTAAATACTTTCAACCTTCAGTTGAGTTGAAGCTAAGTTGAATGAATTAGAGATTTGTAGTCGAGTTGAATTAGAGATCTCTAGTTGTTTTCTTCTTATAATTATCCAACCATCCAACCAAGTAGAAACAACCTTTCTTGCTACCTAGATTTCCGATAGATTTGTCTAAATCGTGATATTTTGATCAACCTAACAATACCTATATAAATATATTAAATTCATTTTATTTGTCTTTTACATGGATCAGAAAACCCATTAAGCATGGTTGAAAAATGGATATTATGCATAGAATTTTCTTCTTATCCCAATCTAGGGCAAGAAATGATTACTTATGTTCTATGCAATATTTTGATGAACAAAGTCCTCCAAAGGAAAATGAATGTACCTGGAAGAACAACAAACAATGAAGCATATTATATTGCATTGTTAGAAATCTTAGGAACAACTAGGAAGTATGGATCCAATGGAATTGTAGTCTTCACCAATTCCGAACTTATGTGCAACCAAATAAAATACATGTACCAAGTTAAAAAAGAGAGGTTAAAACAACTGCATGGAGAAGCAAAAAATATTGTCAGCCAATTTCAATCATTTAGCATAAGACATTGTGCAAATGTTAATAGGATGTCTAGTGATCTATTGTATGGGGCAATGTTAATTCAAGATTTGTGTGTGAAAGATGAATTAATGTCAAGAAGTTTTCCTTCAATATTTATGGATGGACATTTAAGATATCTTTGATATGTGTGTTTTTTAGTTATAAATGTGTCATTTTTAATAATATTATGTATTTTTCAATTCTATACCAAGTGTACCCCCACTATGTAAGCACAACTTGATGAACTTGACATGTTTTAGAAAATTTTGTATTTAATTTTCAAAATGTGCATGCTTCAACATTTGTGATTTTAGTCTTGAGTATATTTTAAATGATGAGCTTCGAATTTTTACATTAATTTTTTGAACTCTTTCAATGTTTTTAAATAGAAATTTTGAGATCTTAAAATGCATGATGTAATTTCAAGGGTTACATCAATTAAATGCATGAGGTAACTTCAAGGGTTATATCAATTTTCAGAATTCTTAATCTTTTTAAATATAAATTCAATATTTTAAATTCTCGGGGTAACTTCAAGGGTTACAACATATTTCGAAATTCTTGAACTTTTTAAATAGAAACTTTAAAAAGAATTGTAAGTGCATGAGGTAACTTTTTAAATATCATGTATTTATATATCTATAGATATCCATATCATGGATGAACATTTGAAACATGATTTTTCAAAGCGAACATCAATAGAGTCTCATGCATCTACTAGAGCGGGAGGTCAAGGTCATGGATCAAAGAGAATATCAAATGAATCAGGGGAGGTCCATCGTTGCAATCATGGTATGTATTATATATATATATATATATATTATACTATTCTGCTGGTGTGTGTGTGTGTGTGTGTGTGTGTGGTGTGTTAATTAAATGATAAATAAGTAGAATTATGTATGTACATTAAATATTGAATGGTTTGCTAAATTTTTTAGATGCTTCGCTCGCAATGTTGTCACGTGATGGTGGTCAACATTCTCTAGGTGGTCATCAATCTCAGGGTGGTGAACATTCTCCAGGTGGTCATCAATCTTAGGGTGGTCAACATCAATTTGGTAAATTATATACTTTTATTTTTATTTTTTATGTTAAAACAAATTTGTACATGTAAATGAATTGTATGCATATGTGTGTATACATGTCTATCTTGAAGACATGCATGAATACATTTCTTCACATGTTTTTATATTTATGTAATTTTATATATTGATCCAGAGCATGAAAATGTTGGTCCAAGTAGACATAAGCGAAGTCAGACAGTTCAGGAAGAAGGCCAGACACCAACTACCATTTATCCATCTGATAAACTGGATGAGCTTCCTTGGGAGATAAACCTCCAACAATGTGCATTACAAATGTGAAAAACTCATTCTTCTAAATTGAGGAAATATCTTGGGAGTTGGAGCTCCCTACAGAGAGTAGAGAAATCTTAGAATTAATTGTGCACTCTCTAAGCTCATTTATTGATATTTATGATAAGCTTGGTCCAACTACAGATTCATTTATAGATATTATGAGGCATATAAAGGAAGCAGTGATGGGTCTCGGTAAATGCGTCGAGGTTAATAAAAGGGTTACAAAAGAAAATGCAAAATCTTTCTTTAATTTCAAAGAAGGGATGAAAAGAAAGATGCATAAGGTGCAATATTTCAAGCACCCTGTTATAGCCAGCCATTTGTACGATAGGTTCCTTGCATAATATGGAAAGTTGCCATGGAATAACGAGGTTCCAATTTATTTTGAAAAATTATTTTATGTAGATTCTTTTTTGGGTATGAAACCCGACTATAATGACCTTCTATCTAAATATTATGGTACTGGGAAAGGTTAGTTATATGATCGTAAGGGTGCATTACATGATACTGAATTGCCTCACCCCCAGCCACCTTTGGTATGCCAACCCCCTCGTCTGATAAATTTGCGGTCACATATGGGTGTGTTGTGGCCAGCAACAACCCCCCCTTTTCATTTAAGTGTTTGTCCAAAAATACTAAATGAATGGGGACCCTTAGTTTAATTTTGAGAAAAATCAAGTTTTCCTTTCTTCAAAATAAGGTTACCATCGTAAGCTTAAAGAGGTCTTCCAAATATTTTTTAACCTAAGTCTACAATAAGGTAAAGGTCTTTAAAAATTTGCATTACAAAAAGATAGGAAATGCCCTCATTCCCTCATAAATATTGGTATGCGCAAGGCCCCCATGTTAAGCCTAACGTTGCATCGCAGTAAAGTAATGTTCATAAGGAAAAACCTCAAAATCTTCCGATCTTCGATAACACCGATCGCAAGATCGCATATCGCAGAAATAAACTGGCAATACTTAACAAACATCAAACTTCTACGACCCGCGATGTTGCGACCTGCGATGTTGCAATCGCCGCGATGGCGCAATCTGCGATCTGGCGATTTGCGATTAGCGCGACTTGCGATGGCACGATCTTCAATGTAATGTAAGCAAATCATGAATCATTTAATCACGAATCCTTCGGGCACGCCATTCAAAGAAAAGCCACTTACCATAATCGGACCCCAGATCATGTGATTTTAATGATAGTAAATAGATTAGTTTTCAGTTATGAAATGAAATGAAGACGCGTGCTTTTCTAAAGAATTATTTCACGTAAGGTGGCATATTTGGTATATCTGTTGCATTTAAAACTCTCCCATCACCTTTCTCAATCAGTCATTTCTACTTCGCTCGTAATCTGCAGGAACTAAGAGATAAGAAGATTCAAAATCCGAATGCAGGAGAAAATGGGAAAGAAACATAAAGCCCAAGGCTCCGAGACGAAGGAAAAGACGAAGGAGATGGCGCCCTTGTACACAGACACTGCATGCAACAGGGACGCAGGAATTTCGACCTGGGAAGACATGTATAGGCTACTGGAGGAAGAAAATCCTAAAGTAATGAAGGTTGATAGCGCCGTGGGATCACAAAACGCTTCCGAGGCATCCTTAGAAGAGTTGGCATGTTCATTTCTTCACCGAATAGCAGCTAGACCCAAAATTTTTCCGTATACAGATATGATCAGATGGATACTTGAAAATACAGAGTTACAAGGTAGACAATTCAAAGTTCAAGGACATGGGCTCATAGGATCATTCGCCGCGCAAGACTTAAAGCTTATGTATCATCTTCCTGAGCCTCAGATGACCTAAAACATGCAACTTGTCAAGAAATTTGCAGCAGAGAACCCAAATTTGGCAGAAACCACTAAAGAATGGACCAGAAGAGAGGAGCCGCTAAAAAAGGACAAAAACGGTATGTACAACACTGGTTCCCTCACATATCCGTATTTTTTTGCTGCGGCCATGCTCTGCAGGCTGTTTGGGATGCCAGACATAAATAAATTTTTGTTTGAATGGCTACCACTCATAGATGCTGCCACGAACGTCGATATCGTGGATTGGGCCAAAATATTTTCTGATAACCTATACACTGCTGTTATGAATTACCGGTCTAAGAGATCCTTGTCTCAAAGGGTCTATCCTCCTTTTTATCTATCTTCTTATATGATGGATTCTATTTGCTATGTATCTAAATTCCCAACTATGGGTTGGAAATGGACTACCCAGGACCCGTCACCTATTCATGTTTATCACAAAGTATTATGGGATTCCCAGTTTGCCCCTCACTTCTATCAGATTTGCCACGGGCTCATCTTATCCCTATATAGGATGATGTATGGTGAAGAACCTCCGAGGTGCTCACCCGAAGTGCAAATATACATCATCCCCATCGCAAGATGGTTCGGGGAAGAATGGTTCACTTATATTAGAGTGTTTGGGAGCACCGTGCCTCCACATATCCTACCTCTATATGTCCCCGACAAACTTTTGGCTCGGGAAATTGCCTATCAGACTTGCTCAGAAGGTGGCCTGACCAAAGAGCTTAAAGAAAAGAAGAAGGCCATATGGCCTCAGTTTCCTATAGCTTGTGGGGCCTTCTCATTGTTCGATGTAGGACACGCTTTTGCCGAAGTAGAGAATGTGACGTCTCTACAGTTATTTAAATTCCCTGCTCAGCCTTTTGACCTAAATAATGTTGCCCATGATTTCACTATAAGTGTCAGAATAAAAGTGTTCATTGGAAAGAAAGATTTATTTGATGATTTGTTTCAAAGTAAAAGTTCACTCCAGGAAGTTTTGCGAGAAGCTTGGTCGAGGTTATTCCCAGATGACCTCCAAATATTTTTGTTATACAGAGAAAGAAGGCTAGCCAGTGTTCCTCTAGAAAAGCTGCGACTGCTTGCCAGAGAGCCTACTCCCAGTGTCAGCCTCAGCGGAAACTCCAGTACTTCCAAATACAAATCTGACGCTGCCCAAGGAACGCCTGAACGTTCTAAAAATTCTGCAAGCGACCAAGGAAAAAGCGAAGAAACAGCTAAAGATACAGCTCAGTCAAGTGCAATGTCGCAACAACAAGTTATCGCCTCCCCACCAAGAGATGTCCCTCCTCCCATCATTAAATCGCCACTCGTCACAACAGAGCTCGACAAGAAATGGGAAAACTTCAACGAGCTAATCAGCCTTGAAGGGAAAGTCCCAAGAACACCTGTGAGCAATGCACAGGTAACACAAGAAATGGTTTCGACCATGGTCGGTAGTGTCTCAAAAACCGAGCACAGTCATATCGCTCCGCCTTCTGAGCTTCTACTTAGTGTAGAGGAAATTCCCCCACTGGATGTGTTCTATAGTCCCCAACATAAAGCAGTGGTGAGGAGACAAAGAAAGAAGATAAAGCTAGAGAATACACTCTCACAGGACGCTGAACATTTAGACGTCTTATGGAAAGACCCTAACAACAACCCGACAGAAAATCTCACGAAATTGTCTCAGATCGCAGGAGCATACGCTTCTGCGACTATCGACAAGGCGTCGGAAGTTCAGCAACTGTTGAGGGAACAAGAAAACCAAATACAGCTACTACAACAACAGCTACAACAAGCCAATGCTAGTATTGAAGCGTCCAAACAACTCGAGAAACTACAAGAAGACTTCCAGCAGATGCAGATAAGCTATCAAAGAAGCCTAGACGAAAAAGGAAAGCAGTTGCAAGCTTTACAAGAAATACACAAGGACGAGCCCAAACTTGCCGAATTTGTTTCAGAGTCTACTGGCTCAAATGAACAACTTCTACAACAACAGGAAGAGTTGGGATGTAAAATATCGCAGTGGAGTCACTATTGCGAGCTGAGCGATAAACTCACCAATCAAGTGACGGACTTGTGAAGTGACTACGACCAGATTGACAAACGAGTGACAGAGTATCTAGCTTGGCAGGATGGAGAAGAAGGGAAGAGAGCAAATTCACCCAGAATAAATGAGAGCCATAAAGAATTGCTCTTTAACAAATGGGACAATCAAATCAGGCAGGCAGAATAGGCGGCGGAAACAACGGCGACACAGGCGAGCGTTCTTATCGACTGTGTAAATGAGAATTTACACAGAACCAACTTAATCACAGAAACCACCCCGGGGTACCTACCAAACAAGTCACGAATGGAGGTAGAATGGAAGCAGAAGGGGCAGGAAAAGGGAAAAGCGGTCCAGGCATTGAACAGGTTGAATTGGGAGTGTTACTAGGCATACTTAGTCAAGCCACACAGTCAATGGATGACTGTGAAATGCATCATAAACTCAGCCGAGAAAGTAGTGCCAGCTCTCATAGATTCTGTTTTCACAGCCCAGCTCAGCGTAGAAGTCGGCCAACCAACTCTTCTCAAATCCATGATGAACACTTGCAGTTTTAAGGACCAAATTCAAAAATAGCTTATTTTTAGAAGTTTGTTGTTTCTTTTTGTTATTAGAAAAAGGACGGTCATTTGAGAACCGTATCCTAAAATTTTGTAAAAACATTATTATTAGAATTAGGAAGTAGTATTTTAACCCTTCTCATGCATTTAGAGAAGGGTCCAGAGATTTGTCAAAAACTTATCCTCAGAACATGCACTTCTGCACCCTCAGAGGAGGTTTTGATGAATGGATGGATCGAGATTTATTTTTACTTGCATTTTGATATCTGCTACTGATGTTGCACTTTTGTACTCTTGGTAGATGTTAGAACAAGTAGATATAGATCGTTTTTGCTTGAAGCTTATGGGTAGAATTAGTCATAAATGGTACTTTTATCTCTTGGAAATTCCTGCTTATGTTCTTTAAGTGATTTATAAGTTCAGTTGTTTATATGTTATTGCATGAATGTATGGGTTATCATTTGGCACTTTTGTATGGTGGAGTCATATTG
>APFE030439429.1:0-12616 GCA_000404065.3 Pinus taeda | reverse complement strand
TAGACTAAATGATGCTACAGAGTTATATATTTGACAAATAGCTCAAAATTTTCCTTCAAACTAGATATGGGAATTGGTATAAGAAATAACTAGGAAAAGCTTCATGCACTTCTAAAATCTTTGTTAAAAGTGACAATAAACAAGGTGGACATACTACAAATGTTTAAGAACTCAATTAATGATAGAATGGGTAAAAAGCACAGTCTTTAGTACATAACATTTGGTCTTCTCCTAGAACAAATCAAAGATGTTTCAAACCAAATCTGCAATTTAACATTCCAACATGCACAAAAAGCATGATTGAAGGGAACATGATGTCTTGGACGCTGCAATAAATGAAAAACCTAGGAATCTCCTACTAGAAGAACAAGCGACAAAAGGAAATTACGTTCATTTCTCTTGTTGATAATCAATTGTCTCTAATTTTCTTGTAGTTTAGAAAATGATAAAAATGATCTGTTAAGAAAACAAGTTTTTATTACTTTGTAATAATATAAGACTTGTTACGCTAAGAACATATAAGCTAAAGACTTATTTTGATAGTTATCGACTATTCTTGATGCTTTTCAAGATAGTATCGATAGGTTTCATTATTACAAACCTATTATATTGTATGTGCATGCTAGTGTTTTGATAAGCATTATATGTAAGCCTTTTATACCTGACTATACATTTCTTATTTTTCCCTTTGCCAAAACTAAGAAAGATATTATCAACGTAAAATTTCAATGTTTAAGATATTAAAAAAAGTTTTACACCTATTATCGCATAGCCTTTACAAAATGATTTCCCAACAAAAAATCTTATAGCTTCCACAAAATGATTTCCATTTAATAAATGCTAGTAGTAAATGAGGGATATCTAAAACTTAAAATTGAGTGAACAAATCATGTTCGTAGTGAATGGGAAATATCTAAAGCTTTATGAACAAACCATGCTAGATCAAAAAAGATAAGGGAAAAATATTAACCACCATAAGGGAATTGGTACTAAAAAGCTCAGGAAAAATTAGAGAAAAAAACGCCTCAAATAAATAGATGAAAGCAAGTAACATGAACATGGATTTGAAGGAAAACTTTCGAGTAAGGTAAATAAGGCCTAGTGATGATTCAACATTGCCAAGTTGTTTTTTCCAAAGTCTTTTTTTCCCAATTTATGGTGATAATTTATCACCCTTTTTTCCCAAAGATTGTATTTTAGAAGTTAAAAAAGAATTAGTGGTTGTATATTTGTGATTTTTTCAATCCTAATTTCAATGTAACAAAATATTATAATTTATATATAATGTCATATACTGAAAATAATCATAAAACTTATGATTTATAGTTTCACTTCAATGCATATCATATTAATAAAGAAAAGTAAATAATTTGCAAATATTTATTATGAAAGAGTAAAAAATACAAATTACACATTTTATAAAGGTTTGATTGAAATTAGCATGGCAACTAAAGGTTTTAACTATATCAAACAAAGGAAAATCGGCATGTCGCACCTACAATAGAGGACTTGGCGCCAAAAGCTCAAACATAGTTGGCCAAAGAAGTCTCAAACAACTAAACTAATTCACCTACCATTGTTAGATCTGACCCATGTGACCTCCTAAAGGTCATAGCCTCCTTGAATCTAGCATCCTTGTTAACCACTATCTTCCTTTGTGTTGGAATATAGACCTGAAGGCCTTTGAAGTCTCACTATATCCAACAAAGATGCCCTTCTTTGTTGAGGGCTCTAGCTCAGTCCTTTCCTTTGATGGTATGTGGACATAAACTGGACACTGAAGATGCAAAGGTGATACAACTTTGGTTTCACTCCTATGCAAATCTTCTCAGGAGTCTTGTCCCCCAAAGTCTTGTCATGACTCCTATTCTACAAATACATAATCATATTACATGCCTCTGCCCACAAGAACATAAACAGATCTCGGTCATGGATCATGGCCTTGAATACTCTGATGATCGCCATGTTGTTCCTCTCTACCACTCCATTTTGTTGCGGATTATATGGCACTGTCAACTCCTTTTTTGTTCTTATCTCCTTGTAGAAATTCTTAAACTTGTTGAATTAATACTCACCCCCATTGTCTAATCTGAGAACTTTGATCTTCTTCCCCGTTTAGCTCTCCACAACATCTTTGAACTCTTGGAACCAACTAAAGACCTCATCGTTGGCCTTCAGGAAGTACATCCATGTCTTGTTGTAGAAATCATCTATAAATGTCGCATAATAGAAATATTCAATCACGGACTCCACTAACATAGGACCACACACATCGAAATTAATCAAATCCAACACACCATTGGACCTGCTTTTATTGCTTAGTAAAGTGGCCCTCGTATACTTGCCTAGTGCACATCCCTTGCACACTCCATTCTTCTCTACAGGTTGTCATTGTCATGCACTACGGCTCATATTGGTTGTCCTCTCAACAAGTACATATTACCCTCTTTGCTTCTGATTACTCACCTCATGAGAGGATCAAATCCCCTAGGCTTGACAACTACATGCCCACCTATAAAGCTAACTTCATACCCCATGTCTTTCATGGCCGAAACTAAGTTATTTTGAAACCCTAGTACATAAAACACTTCATTCACCTCCATAAGACTCTCGGATACAACTGGAATTGTATGCTACCCACACCCTCTACTGCATACTCGGTACTGTCTCCAAGCTCCCATGTAGAGCCATATTGATGAGTAGGGCATGAGATCCTGAAATGTGAGGAGATGCTTCACTGTCCACAAACCACACACCACATGCAATGGTGCCAGAAAGACAAGACTCCAAGGGAAAATCCTTCTCAAGCGTATTGGCGAACTCATCCATCTAAGCAAATGCAACCATAGGTGTCTTCCCCTTTCCTTTCTTGCTTAGATGTTGATATGCATAGTGTCCATATTTATGACATGCAAAGCACTTGACTTTTCTCATGTCCTTCTTGTCCAATTATGCTCTCCCACTTGAGTTATGCTTAGCCTTCATCTTTCCCTCCTTTCCTTGCACAGCAAGAGAAAGGTTCTTCTCATTCTCGTCATTATGGCTCTCCACCAATTAATGACTCCTCCCAAATCCGCTTTTCGATGAAATAGTCCTATAGCCTCTTCCAATCAGGAAGCTTATCACGTGCAAGGATTTGTATCACAAAGATAGTCCACTATTTAGAGAAACCACTCAAGGCTATCTTAACAAGCTCATTCTCTTGCACAACTTCCCCATCAATTGCAAGCTCATCTTGAACTTGTTGAATCCTAATTATTGAAATATGTAACTAGGTTTGGTCTTCATAATGACGTTTAATCATGATTTTATGTAATTGATGTAAAGAAAATAAATAAAATTATTTTGTAATGCTTGAGTCATGGGTTTCATGCTCAAGGAATTGTATTTTATAGATGAATCTTCCATTGTGAGCTA
The DNA here is from genome assembly GCA_000404065.3 of Pinus taeda. Lineage (NCBI taxonomy): Eukaryota > Viridiplantae > Streptophyta > Pinopsida > Pinales > Pinaceae > Pinus > Pinus taeda. The sequence continues at coordinate 9,199 of APFE030439429.1, read as the reverse complement.
CTAGGTTTGGTCATCAAGTCATAAATCCTATTAAGCCAATGTCAAGTATTGAAGACCCATGTGGGCATGTTTACATTGTAAAAAGAAAATTTATTTGAGTCACAAACCCTCCAAGACCTAGTCACAAACACTCCCTCAAGTCAGCCTTCAAAAGAAATGAAGATAATTCTAGAATAGCATGTCGACCTAGTCACAAGATCAATTCGGCATATCTTGCATGGGCATACCACTATATATAGGAGCACTTGGCATCACTTGAAGAACAATTCCATCAAGCATCTGAAATACAGAAGGAAGTGCGAGAAACACTAGAGAAAGGGCTCATTATCAAGCGAAGAAAGGAGGAGAAGAAACGGAGGTATTTTGGCACTAGTTTGGGCTATTCTCCTCGCACATGTGATAGGAACTAGGGTTTTGCAGTAGTATAATATCATTCCCTAAAGAAGTCATCAAGAAGGTCACTAGTCCAGCATTCTTGCTAGTCGAGGTCACAAGGAGAAGCCCTCAAGTCAAGCGAAGAAGGAAATTACCATCAAGATCCATAATTCAACCCACACGTGTGAACTTACAAAAGCTCCAGCTAGCCAAGAATTGCAGGATTGTGGACGAAGGTTGAAATTTCAGAATAGCCGAAATTTGCAGTGCTAGAATTCAATTTGACTAGTGTTGACTTGGTCAAGAAGAAGAAGCAGTGAAGAAGGGCCTTGTGACTTGGTCTTGGTCTTGGAGAGGTTAATAGGTCAAAGGTCTTGGTTTTGGAATTCGTCTCTTGAAGATTCTATAAGAACAAGAATTTATTTGGGTTTTCCTCTCAAGTTGGAGAGGTTTTGGCCCTAGCTGAACAACTACATCTTATGTCTCTCTTCTTATTATTGTTTATGGTTTAGTAGTTGTTTGATGAAAAAGAACACTACAATAATCTAAGTCAAAGAAGAACTTAATCTAAAGAAGTAGAAAGTATTCACAAGCAGTTATCATTGCTAGAGAAATCACCCTTTTGTTTCTGCCCTAGATTTATCAACACTAGTGAGGAATGGAGCCACTGTCTCTGATCAATTCATTTTAGTGTTTTTCAACTTCTCTCTTAACACCATCTTTCAATTCTGGTTATTGCTTTGGTACAGTGTTATCAAGGTTGTCCACATGTTATGTGTTGCCTTCTTCACTGATATGTGAAGCATCACATGATATTTCACAACATCTAAAATTATGTGTATAGCCTTCACATCCTTCAAGTTATGAACGGCATGTGTTGTAGCATCCAGAGGAGCTTGGATATAAATCTCAGCAAATTCGACAAGTTGTTCGCCAAAAGAATTAGCATGACCCTCTCTTTCCATGAAATGAAATTAGACAACCTTCTAAACAATCTACAAATCTCAAACCACTTAGCCACAAAACCCTTGCCGAAAATAAAAATTTGTTGAATAAACTTTGTTATTATAACACTTGTGCTACTAATCTTCTCTTCTTCAAAGTTTCTAGAGCTCTGATACCATGCTAATTACTAAGTGCCAAGTTCATATTTAAGTTTCCTACAACTATTTTATCCCCATAAATTACTATAATTCGGCAAATAAATTTTTTGGTGTAAAATAAAATCTGAAATTTGTTAAGCATAAATACTCTGGTACTTTTTAACTCAGAAAATTAGTAGTGGAATTTCGCATAAAATCCGTCAAATTATCCAAAACAAATTATCCTTCATTAAATTCTTCTCTAGAAAATTAGGAACTCCCTTACCAGGGAAATTAGCCCTCTGAAATATAAAAATTACTACAAAAATAAACCTAGAAATATTCAAAAAAAAATCTCGCAACAACAATATCCTTCTCCCACACATGCCAAAACACCATACTCAACCTCCCACATGTGGTTAACCATTGTCCCTGTGCTTTGGTAAATCTCTATAGCGCTTTTCTCATGTCTTCAATGTCTCAAACCTGCAATTAGGTCTCACAAGTATGTTGGAATTTCTCCAAATGAATGTGTCTTCATCATCACCCTTGGGCTCCTTTTATAATTTCAAATTCACCAAAATCTCTAACACTCAATCTCCAAAGTGATAGACAATTAGGATTAAATCATAACCCACTTAGATCAATGGCTAAGATTAGATCTAAGTCACTTAAATAATTAAATACTTATGCGTAAAATTTTCTCAATTAGCCACTATTAATCAATTAAATTAATTAAATGTGTTTTTCCTAATTTAGACATGGGAAAGAAATCATATTAGATGTTTCTCTCAAACAACCACTTAAAGAGGACTCCTTCACCAGCATGCAAAGGCACTAGCCTATGCAAAAGACCTTCCAAAGCTACAAAATCAAATTCTCCACTATGTCAAGATTTTTCCCTTAGATTCTTGATCAAGATCTTCTAAACTCTCAATTACGAATCTTCTCTCAGCTCTTAATCAAAAGTTTTATGGTGTAAAAAAATCATAGAATAGTCACTCACACCTCATTATTCCATCTTTTGGTCAAGATATAGACATTATGATACTTATTAAGGAACCCCATGTACCTCTAGCTTCATTCAAATGGATTTATTTTTTCTCATGAAAATTTATTTCTTGTTAGTTACAGCGAAACCAAATAGATTTGTAATACACAAAGAGTAGAGGTGACTTGGCGAAAAGTCAAAATCCATATCTATTAATCTGATTTTCTACTAATTATATCTTCCCTACTCCAACCTCTTAGGGTTTTATAGGTGCATTGCCTTATATATTGATTAAGCAAAAATATCACACAACAAACATAGAAAGAACTTGTTAAAAAATATTATTTCTCGACCCATTAAGGGTTGTGGCTTATGCATTCTCCCGCATTCCTACTGCAACAACCTCCATATGCTCCTCATTCTTAAAGTTGGCTACATATCTGCAACATTCCAATTCTAGCTCGCAAGGGTGCAACATGATTTTGTTTTTCTCTAGAGCTAAGGATAGGCCACAAAGGGAGGCATCCTTAGAGAAGCTAGGGTCAACAAGAAGAGGGTGATAAAGTAGATCTAGAGGTATTTTCTAATAAGCATTTGCAAATATTTTAGTAATGCATTGAACTCCAAATGGTTGCCTCAATGAATCATCATCAAGGAGTCTTACCTCTTTCACATATTCTCAAACTACCAACATATGTTTTGCAATGTCCACAATACACTTATCTCTAGCACCATTTTACTATTGTATCTAACTTGGAAAATCATCCTTCATTTTGTCTCACTAAAGAGTCCAGTTCATACTGCTACAATGCTCTACTTCTATGATATCCTTACTATAGTGATTCAAATCTCATTTCACATCCCAAAGCTTGGACAACACACAAAAGTTGCTCCTAAAGTGACAATTGTCATCTAAGGCCCCCTAACTACCAACTACGCAATTGAGAGAAAACATCCCAAACCTTATAGAATAAGATGTTCAAAATTATTGGCCTAGCCTAAGGGGTGGGGCCAGTTCTCAACATTGATTTTATACACAAAGAAAAAAAAATCCCAAAATTAGACACCGTTGACTCTCACTTGAAGAATCCACAATTTGGGCCAGCAACAAGAAAATTTCAACCAACTCCCAACAACAAGGATTTTGTCTTACATCCAACCACATATGTTTCTCTTCTAGCACTTGTGCTCGAAGAATAAGATTCTAACTACAATTATTTGGTTTCTTCCTTCGAGGCCCAAAATGCCTTCCAATCAAACCTATGCATGGCCCATAGTACTGTCATTGTACACTTCATTAACACCCACATCAACAAAATGATGTAGGAAATAAGCATATGGCACTAGTGTATTAATTCTTCATGCCATAGACCTCTTATGGGACAAGACTGGTATATCACATCTTTTGACTAACCATGTTTTCTGTTCTTTTAGGGGTTGTCTCAAAATTTCACATACTATATAAAGGGCTCTTGCAGACTTAGCTTAGACCTCACGTCGTTGTACTTATAATGATGATTAATCTACCTTTTGAAAAATATTTTCTTACCTCTTAAAAAATTCAAGCTTAGTGCTTTAATTTGAACCCATCACTTCATATTGCCAAAGCTTTAAAATCAAATGCCAAATCTATGCTACATTTGGTTTACACCTAGGTATGACACAAATTAAGAATCATTTCTAAAAGTGGCCTTGTTAAACCTTAAATAGAATCATAACTCATTTCCACAAGCATTTTAGCTACATATCCCTTTTAGGAGAGTTCCATCTTGTATATTCACCATCCATTTTGTATATCCACCACTTGCAAAATTGAGATTTCTATATCAAAACTTTCCAAACATTAAAACTTAAATATGGCAAACTCAAAAGTGAAAGGTGTTAATTTAATAGGACACCATGGGTATACGTGCACTCTGTTAGCTTTTAAAAACCCAGCAAAACGATTTAATGTGCCAATAATTTTTTATACCCAAATTCTAGTTTTAGCAAAAAACCAAATCTGAATTCATGCACAAAAAATATTGTTGAGCTTCTAACATATCTACACAGCAGATGTACAAATCAAAATTTTTGCATGGCCTTTTACGCTGGAAACCCAACTCGGGAAAACCAGCATTTGTGTTTTGATTTTATTTCAGCTTGTAGAGAAAAACATCAAAAATTTATTATAACAATAAAACCTCAATCTACACGCCTATAGAAGGTCCTGCGTGCCAACAAAAGGTTTAGACCTGCCTCAATCTATGTGCCAACAATTTCCTCGACACACACATCCGTACACCCTCAAAAAACATGTTTGTCGTGCACTACCTAAATTTTTGTGCAACCTTCTCATGTGTGCAACCTACCTTAGTTTGTGTGCCCAACTGCAACAGTTTGTATTATCCCTTTCCCTCTCTTTTTCTCACTTGTTGCTCCTTCATATGCATGCCAACTTCTCTTGAAGTGTGTTGTCTAGGAATGTGTCGCATCGTCTCTCCAAGCAATTACTTGTATCCTTAACCTCATAATCCACAAAGTCGACCTCGTAATTCACAACGATATCTATGCATGAGATTGAATCTCATCTTAGATATGGCGATCATGATTTAATCATAAAGTCACTCAAAACTTAAAAGTACTTTATAATAAATCATTAATTTAGCCAACATTAATAAGCGAAATTAATTAATGTGCCTTTACATAGGAAAAAAATAAGTCACTTTGCCTAACAAGTTTGTCTGACATCTTTTGCATGCTCAACACTATGTCTATCTTGAATCACTTTTTCGAGCTACCAAAATTCAACACTCACTTGTAGCAAGGAAAGTGTTCTGCATCAACCCCAGCTTATCTCTGAAGAAGACAAATTTTCCTTTCATTAATGCCTTCATGGGGATGTTTTCCACCTGCTCATCTATAGGTACATATTGTAGCTTCAGTGTACCTCCTACACATAGTCCGAAATGAAGTGATAATTGATCTCTATGTGTTCTAACTTGCCATGAAACACTGGATTTTCTGAGAGCTTGAAGCAACTCTGATTGTCACAATGTATCACATTTGGCTCCCACTGTCGATCAAAGAGCCCCATGAGGCTTCCAAAGCCAAATGGACTCACATGATACCATGTTGGTTTCCATGTGCTAAGCCTCAGTAGAACTTAATACAACTTACTTTTGTTTCCTGCTAAACCACAAAACAACTCCAAACTCCAAGATGAAACAACAACTTGAAGTACTTTTCATGTCAATTGTGTTTCTTGTCTATTCAACATCTGAATAACCCACTAACATCACTCCATCTCCCTAGATATAGCTCAATCCATACTCAATTATTCCACGAAGATATCTTAGGACGTGTTTAGCTACCACCCAATGCACTCGCTTCATCTCATAGATGATCACTAAAGAAAGACCTGGGTTTACTTAATGATAACCAAGGATGAAGTATTTACTATATTTCAAGAATTCAAAGTTGAAGTGGAGAACCTTACAGAAAGAAGAATCAAGATACTAAGATCTGATAATGGAGGAGAATATACATCCAAGGAGATTATAGCATTCTGTAAGGAATCTGGGATTAAGAAGGAGTTGATAGTTCCATACAATCCCGAACAAAATGGAGTTGCATAAAGAAAGAACATATCCATTGAAGAAAGTATAAAAGCAATGTTACACGATCAAGATCTACCTAAGTTTCTGTGGGGTGAGGCAACAAAGATAGCAGTCTACATACAAAATTGATATTCGCACAGATCTCTAGACAACAAGACTCCGGAACAAGTGTTCACTGGGAAGAAGCCATTAGTAAATCATCTCTGAATCTTTGGTTGTCCAATGTATATACATATACCTAAAGACAAAAGAAAGAAGTTGGACCCTTCCGGTGTGAAAGGTACATTTGTCGGATATAGTAACTCATCTAAAGCCTATACAATCTACATGAAAGATGAACATCATGTTGAAGTTAGTCGTGATGTCATATTTGATGAAAGCATAGCATTCTAGAAATCAAAAGAACTTTCTATAGATTCTGATGATGAAGAACTTCCTATATTTGAGGAAGAAGCTGACAAGGAAGAAGAAGGATCTCACCATGAGGAAGAAGGACCTAGTGAACCTGTTTAACCTGTGGTCATTCAAGAAACAAGGAAAATACCTAATTGGTTGAAGTCTACACTAATTGATGTAGAAGGTCATGGGGCAGCTCGAGGATCATTTAGAGAAAGTAAAAGACCCAAGACATATTCTAGGTATTTTGCATACACGACGAAGTTAATAGAAGTAGAACCATCAACATTTGAGGAGGCTATAAAACATCGAGAATGGAAAGATGCCATGAATGAGGAATATTGATCTATAATGAAGAATGGAGTCTAGGAGATTGTACCTAGGCCCGAAGACAAGTATGTGGTTACTTCCAAATGGATCTATAAGATCAAGCATGGAGACGATGGAAGTATAGATAAATATAAAGCAAGATTTGTGGCGAGAGGTTTCTCTCAACTCGAAGGCATAGACTATGAAGAAACATTTGCTCCAACGGAAAGATATACTACAATTCGATCAGTAGTCTCTCTGGCAGCATCAACGAGAAGGAACATCCACCAAATTCATGTCAATACTGCATTTCTGAATGGCACAATAGATGAAGAAGTCTATATAGAACAACCCTTGAGATTTGAAGCAAATGACAGGAAGGCATATGTTTCCATATTGAAGAAGGCACTACATGGCCTCAAGCAAGCACCAAGGGCATGGTATGCTAGGATGGATGCATACCTACATAGATTAGGCTTCGATAAAATCTCCAGTGAGTCAAACCTCCACATCAAGGTTGTGAACAATGAACCTATAATCATTCTTTTGTAGGTAGATGATCCTCTCTTGACAGGTGTAGAAGGTCGAATTGAAGAATGTAAGAAGCAATTGGCAACAAAATTTGACATGAGGGACCTTGCGCTGACTAATTACTATTTGGGACTGGAAGTTTGGCAAGAACCTAATGAAGTCTATTTAAGTCCAGGAAAGTATGTGATTGGGATATTGAAGAAGTTCGACGTGATTAACTGTAAACAAATGACCACTCCAATGATCACTAACTTGAAGAAACTAATAAGTTACGAATCAAGCCTTATAGATCCCTCCAGATACAGACAAATCATTGGCTCACTAATGTACTTAGTAAATACTAGACCGGACATATGTTTGGAAGTAAATGTACTCATGCAGTTCCAAGTGGAGTCAAAGCATGACCATTGGATAGCAGCAAAACACTCTGAGATATCTACAAGCAACCATCAACTACTGCTTGAAGTATGATAGAAGAAATGGTGTTCAACTAACTGGTTATACAGATTTCTACTGGGGAGGTAGTGAACGGAATGGGAGAAGCACTACGGGAGGATGTTTCAGCTTAGGATCCTTTATCGTCTCATGGATAAGCAGAAAACAAAACGTTGTTGCGTTAAGTAGTGTTGAAGTTGAGTATGTTGCAGCATGCGAAGTCAGTAGGGAAGCAGTTTGGTTAAGGAAGATGTTATCTGACTTGTTTGAAGGACTTATGAACCCTAGAGTGATACATTGTGATGACACCAGTTGTATTTGTTTGTCTGAGAACCCAGTGTTTCATGGGAATACAAAGCATATCAACAACAAGTATTACTATATACGAGACGTAGTACAAAATGGTGTGGTTATGCTATGGTATATCTCCATTGATGAGAAAATAGCTGACATATTGTTAAAATCGCTTCCAAACAAGAAGCTTGTATACTTAAGGGACAAGCTTGGTTTGGTGGATTTGTCCTCCCTATTTGAGAGGGAGAGATAGACAACATTCTTGTCTTCAATTGGGAAGAAAGAATGGAGGATTGGGTAACCATCTGGCATTCGGTACTCTTTGAGAATGTGGTAGGACATGCAAGATAAGAGTAGTCCTGGACTGATATTCTTTGAGGATTAGCTACCCAAGATAAGAATACTCCAATGGAAGGTCATACTCTGTGAACACCCAAGTCGGGTGTGTACCTTGGAGAGACAATGATGATGGTGTCTATACATCATTAGTCTTGCCAGCATTGTGACCTGATCTTGTGGAAAGATAGAGTTGTTAGTCAAAGCCTTGTTATCTTACAATGTTGGTTATTATGATGCTAGATAGATGGGTTACCAATAAGACTCTTCTTAATGTGATCTCTTTAGATTGAGAATGACCATGTACCTCTAATGAATACCTCCCTAGTTAAGAGGGAGCGTTGAAAAATGTGTAACTAGGTTCAGTCTTCATTAGTATGAAATGTGTTTTTGTAAATATAAAATGAAAAAGAAATTATTAGTATTATTGAAGCATGGGTTTCATGCTCAAGTTCTTTTATTTTATAGGTCAAGCACCCATTGAGTGCTTCTAAGGTTTGTCCTAGGTATAAGAGTCATTGCCATATATGGAATATCTTATAGGCACATTGTATATTGTAAAGAAATTTTTATTTTGTATTGAAAGTGTCAAAATACCACCAAGATCAAGTCAGCCTAATGAGTTGTCAAGTCGGCCTACATGAACAGCAATGTTCACCCTTGAAGAAACCTATATATAAGAGGAACTCGTCCTCCATTTGGATCATTCACTCACTAATCTCTCATGTGAAGGAGGGAGCAGCAGAAGATCGAAGAAGGAAGTGCGAAGAAGGGAAGGACAAGGAAAGTCGAAGTGTTTGGGTCTCTCTACATTCTTCTGGGAATGTGAAGTTAGGGTTTCTGCATTAGGG
>APFE030439426.1:25618-36302 GCA_000404065.3 Pinus taeda | reverse complement strand
ACTAATGCTACAATTTAGGAAACTGAAAAAGCTGAAAGAGACAATTGTGGGGGTCCAAATGGGATAGGTGGGTGGCCACCAACATCCACCTGGATCAAGTGGAGTTATGTGCACCATTACAATTTTCAAGAGGTTATGGGTTAAGGGTTCTTGAAAATGGTTGTAGGAGGAAACTTATGCTTTATGCCTTTAATGAAGATTTCATGCATATAGAGCCAATAATAACACCCTAAACCAACATACATGACCTCCCAAGTGTATCATTTTCCTCTTAATGGAAATATTGGCACCATTAGAGTTTCTGGAGATGTAGGTATTGATATAAATACTTGGGCCAAGTTTAGGTGATGAAACTTGCTCATTAGGCCTAAAAATTAGCTTATAGGGCTCAAGAGTAATCCTTTAGTTTTCAAACCACCAGAAATGATCTTTTAATGGGATATTTATCCTTAACTTTGTAATATGAACACTATTAGAAGGTTTTGAGCATGAAGTATAGGTTGTGGAAAATTATACTCGGTCAATGGAGGCAAATCTATCCTTAGGACTTGGTATAAGCTTCCAGACATCCAACTCCAAGAAAAATGCCTTGAACCATCACATGTAATTCCTTAAAAGTATCATATCCCTTTTAGTTTGCATATGAGAATAATTATAAGGTTTTGAATTATGGTTATACGCCTCCTTTCCTTGACCATGGTAGAGGGAGGAAACTTAGGCCTTAATCTGCCAATGTAGCTTCTAAGGATGAAGGGACATTAATGAGGTCCTAAAACACCACATAGGAACTCTTTGTGTGAACTATGGCCTTTTTTATAGGATATGGGATCTATTGGAAGTTTTTTAGCACTAGATTTGGGTCATGGTGCGTTGGACACAGTTGGGGGAGAAAACCCTAATATTAGGCCTTGAATAAACATTTTATGAATTTGGGGACAATATTGTCACTCAAAAATGTTTCTTACTACTATATATATGGTTAAGGGAGCATATATGAACCTTAGGACTTAAAGTAATCTTCTATCCATTTAGGACAAAAGATTCCTCAAACAACCACACATGGCCTCTTGAGCATACCCTTGGCATACGATTAGGGATGTTTATGCCACTAGGTTTTTTTGAGTAATATGTATGTGTCTTATATCCCTATAAATTATCTAGGGAATAAAGAAATACATTAGGTCCTCATTAAAGCTTTAGGGCATTTAGAGGCATGAACAATTCCTTGAAGTATAACACATGAACTTTAGAGGGTATCCTTGACCTCTAATAAACGATATAATTGCCCTCACAAGGTTTTAAGTATTAGGTATGGGCCCTAAGGTATTTGATATGACCAAGAGGAACTCAAGCCATGGCTGAAGTATAAAGCTTCTAAGGATTCAATACCAAATAAGATGCCTAAAAAAACCACATCCATCCTCTCAATATTTTGCATAGTTTCTAGGGATGTAGGTCCACCAATGACATGTTGAACTACCATAAAGGACCTTTCTAGGGTATCCTAGGTATTTAGATGAGGATAAGTAGTATTATGAGCTTTTGAACATTAAGTATGAGTTTATGGATCTTGGATATGGTTAGGGGAACAAACCTAATAGTTATGCCATTATGGAATATTCTAGGATTCCAAGGCCATGAATGACACCATAAACCACCATAAATGACCTCATACCATAAGACACCATAAATGACCTCACAAGGGCATATTTTTCCTCTATTTAGGCATATAATTAATAATAGGATTTTTAACACTAAGTATGCATCTTATGGCCCTTGAAATGATTAGGGGAGGAAATATGAACCATATGTCCTAAATAAGGCTTCTATTCATTTAGGGTTAAGAAGGATGTCTTGAACAATTTCATGTATACTCTAAAGTGCATGCATGGTCCTACTTAGGAATGTGTGCATATTTCTAAAAATTCTGAAATTGAAAGAATGCAAGACATTTCAGGGAGAGCCAAGTTTGATGGATTACGAATTCATGTGTGTTTCTAAAAAAATTCACATTTTCTTATTCGTGTGCATCTCTATGCACCCCATTGCCACTTTTTAGATTATCAACTTCTGTGAGTTCCCAAAAGCCTAAATAAATCATGGATAGATATAGATAGCTATTGGAATAGATAAACCTATTAAATAAGTCACATGCATAATTAATGCACAAAATATGGTTATAGTTATTGCTTTAAATAGTCTTTATATTTTTCACATTTTAAAGGATCTACATTGATGAGTCATTTTTGCCATAGACCTCAAATTATGAAATATTATGTGTACCAAGGGTGGATTTTAAGGTCTTGACCATAGAAAGGTGATGAAATAAAGGGCCTCAAGTCCTAAGTAAATATTTTATGTATTTAGTCCATGAATGAGGCTTGAAAGCACCACATAGACACTTTAAATGGGGATTTTTTTTTCTAAGTGGGACATGGGATTGGATAGGAGGTTTTGTATACTTAGTTGGATCTCGGGGTCTTCAACCTAGTCGATGGGTAAAAAGAGGGACCTAATATATAAATGCAGCTTCAAGGGGCATGGGACAAAGGAGGCATGAACCATTATACACACCCTTTAGACATTATATTTAGCCTCTGAGTGGGTTACAAGGGCCATTAAAAGATTTTATGCAACCGTGGTCATATCAGATCCATTACAATATTTTCCATACTTGAGATGGTTCTTGAAAAACAATCCATAGTCTAAGGATAAAAACCAATATCTTAGGGACTAAAATATGCTTTCATGGTTCATGGACCATGCATGGCATTATAAACCACTATAAAATCACTATGAGGGAAATATTTTGCTTGCAGGTGATATGGACTCTCTTATGAAGTTTATCATATGAGTGTCATATATACAACATTTCAAAAATTTGCATACTAGTGATGGTTCTTAAGGCCCTACCAATGGCTTTGGGGAAAACAATGGTTCTAAATGTTGGCCATTTTTCACCTGGAAAAAAACCATAGTTTTATTTAATTTATAAATGATACAAAATTAAATTTTGCATATACACATATATGTGTATTCTTTGAAACTTATTGAGTTTAGATTAAAATTCATAATTTTCTATTTATGTCCACTGACCAATTACATTTCAAAATATTACTTCAAAAAATAGTGAAATAAAACAAATTTCACCCTATAATCTTCAGAAATGTTTTTTATAACAAAAAATAGTCCAATGTATTCGATTCCAATGGGTGGTGCTAATGTTGTATTAGGAGTCGAATGGTTACAATATTTTGGGATGATAGCTTTTAATTTTCAAAAATGTTTCTCGAACTTTTCCTAGGAAGCAAAGGAAATTGAATTAAGGGGAATCGTAGGGAAACCAGTGAAGATAATCAACTCTAATGGAATGACAAAGATTTTTAAGAAATAAAATCGACGCATAATTGCACAATTATTCTCACTAGATGTTCAAACATCGAAATCATCCATTTCTCCAAATCTCCGAAGAATCTTGGAAAATCATTTAAAGGTATTTGAGACTCCCAAAGTCCTCCCACCTATTCATGATCATGATCATGATATTCACTTAATCCCATGAAGTGTTCCTCCAAACATTAGCCCTTACAAATATCTGTATGCCCAAAAGAGTGAAATTGAAAATAAGGTTACATACATGCTAGAGGCCGATATAATTAAACCTAGCTAAAGTTCTTTCTCAGCTCTAGTAGTGTTGGTGCACAAAAAGGATTGATCATGGCATATGTGTTTGGATTATAGGGAGCTCAACATACTCCCTATTAAGGATAAATTTTTCATTTCTATCATTGATGAATATATGGATGAATTACTTGGAGAAATTTATTTCACGAAGATAGATCTTTGTTTAGGATATCATCGAATTAGAATGAAAATGGAAAACATTCTGAAAACAAAATTCATAACTCATGAAGGTCATTATGAATTTTTTATCATGCCTTTTCGCCTTACTAATGCACCTTCCACATTTCAAGGTTTGATGAATTCCATTTTAAAACCCTTCCTTATCAAATTTGTGTTAGTATTTTTTGATGATATACTAATATACAACAAGTCTTGGAAAGATCATGTTCAACATGTTGACAAAGTGCTCAAACTATTGGAGGATAAACCATTATATGAAAAAACCTCTAAACGTTTCTTTGGAGTATAGGAGGTGGAATATTTGGGTCATATTTTATCTCACGAGGGTGTTAAGGTAGACCCTAACAAAATTAAATCCATTAAGGAATGGAAAATCCCCACAACCATAAAGCATCTTCAAGGATTTCTTGGGTTGACAGGGCATTATCACAAGTTTGTTAAGAATTATGGGAGAACAACAACGTCTCTAACAACATTACTGAAGAAATATGCATTTTCTTAGATTCCAAAAGAAACTAAGGCCTTTGAACATCATAAAGAGGCAATGTGCCAAGTATCGGTCTTAGCTACACTAGACTTCACAAAAACCTTTATTGTCGAATGTGATTCCTTAGGAAATGGAATTTATGTTGTTTTGATGAAAGATGGAAGACCCATTTCTTTTGAAATTCATCCAATCAAGGGAAATTATTTACACAACCCTATTTATGAGAAGGAAATGTTGGCAATACTACATGCACTAAAGCAATTGAGACCTTACCTAATGGGAAAACACTTAAAGATAAAAATAGATCATAATAGTATTAAATAATTTTTGGAACAAATATTATCTTTAGAAGAGCATCAATAATGGTTCACAAATATGTTGGGTTATGATTTTGAAATCATATACAAAAAAGGAAAGAAAAATGTTGTGGCAGATGCACTCTTAAGAAAGGATGAAGATGTGGAAGCATTTCTCTGTGTCATTTCTATTATCCAACCTGATTGGATAACTGAAGCAAGGAATGAATGGAACAATGACAAAGAGGTGTGGACACTCATTCAAAAGTTCCAGCAAGATCCCAGTACTTTTGATACATTTCTTTGGAAAATTAATTTGTTCTGGTACAAAGATTGCTTATATCTATGTAATAATTCTCAACACAAACAGATTCTTTTGGAATTGCACACCTTCCCCTTAGGAGGGCAATCATAGTTTTTAAAAACTTACCACATAGTCAAGAAAGAATTTTTTGGGGATGAACTTAAATCCGATATTCAAAAGTTTGTGGCAGAACGTTTGGTTTGCTAACAAAATAGGGTTGATAGAATTAAGACCCCGGGTTTGTTACAAGCTTTAACCATTCCAAGTCAGTGTTGGGAGGAGGTCTCAATGAATTTTATCACAGCTTTATCTAAGTCCAAAGGAAAGGATCTCATCATGGTGGTAGTTGATAGAATTGCCAAGTATGCACACTTTTGTGCATTATCTCATCCTTTTAAATCTAATACAGTAGCTACATGGAAACCCAAAGACTATTGCAAGTGACAGAGATCCTATTTTCACTGGAAATGTTTGGATGGAATTATTTTCTTGTCTTGGTACTCAATTACCTCATATATCATCTTATCATCCTTAGTCTGATGGGAAAACTGAGATAGTGAAATGTTTGTAAGGGTATATTCATTGCTTTGTATCTGACAAACAAACACAATGGATCAAGTGGTTACCTTTGGCTGAATGGTGGTATAACACTTCCTTCCATACTAGAGCATAAATGACCCCATTTATCGCATTTTATGGATATCATCCACCATCCATCACATCATCTTTAAGAGAAAATTCTAAGGTTCAAGCAGTGGAAGATCACATCGAGCATCATCAAAAATTCCTTGAACTCTGAAAGGATAATCTTACTCTAGTGCAAAATCAAATGAAGCAACAAGAAGATCAACATCGTAGTGAAAGAATTTTTGATGTAGGTGATTGGGTATTTTATGGATACAACCATACAAACAAATGTCCCTTAAGCAAGCTAAGAAGGATAGAAAATTATCACCCAAGTACTATGGTCCTTATGAGGTGTTGCAAAAGATTGGTACTGTGGCATACGAATTGGAGTTTCCTACATTTTCTCAAGTACACCTAGTTTTCCATGTTTCATGCTTAAAGAAGGTTATCAATGACAAGCTCCTAATTCAAATAATATTGACAAAACTTGAAGAGGAAGGAAAAATCATATTGGAGCCTGAGGTAGTCACTGAAACAAGAATCTGATAGCTATGGAATCGATCAATTTCAAAGTATCTCATTAAGTGTAAGAACTTACTTGCTGAAGATTCCACATGGGAGGATGAGAATTTTATACAAAAGCATCCATAACTACTCAAGCATTGAGGAAAATAGTTTTTTTAAAGGAGAGGGGCTTGTTAGGTCCCTATAATACTAGTGTATCCCCCTTATTTTTATTGTTAGTGTATCCCCCTTATTGTTAATGTAGCCCCCATATCGTTATTGTTGTGCCCCATAGAAACCCACTATTGTCATCATTGTGCCCTTACATTATTATTGTTATGTAGGCTCTGATTATATTTTGACCCTTTAGACTCCTATATATAGAAAGGAGGCCTTATCATTTGTATCATCCAAGAAATTTTAATTTATGTGATGTAAAGGAGGTTTCCCCCACGAAGAGGCTAATTTTCAAGTTGTTGATCTATATTTCATTTTGTTTTATGATTTGGTTGCACAAAAAAAAAACCTGTGATAAAATTCAAAATCGTTATTGTCCCGCTACTCGGAGATTTTCCTAAGTCCTTGTTCCATGTGCACTACTTCTTTGGAGAGGAGATCAAATACAACATGAAAAACTATTAAAATAGGATATGGTCTGAAAAATATCTTCCAAAATAGGAACTAGTATAATATTTTTGCATTGTTGCACTTCATTTAACTGATTAATCACATTTAAAAAATCCCCAAATATTTGGATATATTTACATCTTTTTTCCCTTGAAAGGGAATTGATGTTTTTCAAGCGAGAAGTTATGCTTTATTATTTGTACCCCTTCCTAAACCCATTTTTGTATGAAAAAAGGTTCACCATTTTTATTCTTTTAAAATGGAAAAATAATTGTGTAAAAATGCCAAAACTTTATAAAATGATAGATATATATGTCTCCAAGATCATTCTAACAATCGAATAACATAAAAAATATAGGTAAGGGTAAAATGATAAAACAAAATCGCCATCCTTAAAATGATAAATTTGTGCATTTTTATATTTGATATTTTTATTTTTAAATAATATATGCATTTATTTTAAAAAACAATTGAATTCCATTATGTTCACTTTATTCGAAATTTAAATACTTTGGAGTTAAAGAGATTTTATTCACCCATTTACTTCTTAGTTGGTAGTTTGATTTTGATTAGGCAAGACATGTATAATGGCGGTGGTTTATGGGCCTTCCAAATAAGTGTAATTTAAGGCCCATCTTATAATCGTTTGGAATGATTAAACATTTCCTTCTACATTTGATAATGTATTTTTTAAGTTATAATGTGTTCTTAGGAAGTTTTGGATATGTTTTATATATCATGTGGCCTAATACATTAAATGTGCAGGATATTGAGGATTTATTGTGCATATCACATAGGAGACCAACATGAGAGGATCATGGAGGCTTCCTTGTTACATGCTAGTCACAATTTAGATGGCTCATGAGCAATTACTACTTCCCTGTGGCTACAAGGACACTAGGGGAACTGATCCAATTTTTTAGGAGTTTTGGATGGAAGTAGTCCTCCCTTAAAGGAGGCTTCCCCTTAACAATTGTTTTTATAAATAAGATAGCCTAGCAACTCAGTAGGGATTCAAATTCTAGGAGAAGGACAATGATTATCAGATAAAGAGACTTATGTTTATCATTTCAATTGTTATGCTTCATGTATGAGCACTCTTGGATACTAATGAAAAGCCTTTCTTTGTTCTCAATATGATTTTGATTCAAGGGGATTGAGTCTCCTTGGGTTAGGTCCCAACCCACTTGCTCAAGATCCTTCCTTTCTACATTTACTTTGCATGCATCTAGCATGATTTTCTGCAAATCATGTTCATTAGAAAAGCATTTTCCTTGCATGGTTTATAAGTAAGCTCTTACTAAAGCTTGGTTGTGTACCTTCTTATGATAATTACAAAAAATATTTTTCTTTATGCAATAGTATTCTCCATCATAAATTCAACTCATCCTTTCTGTTGTGATTGTATTTTATGCAATTAGTAGTTTAACATTTGCTTAATCATCTTGTTTTTATAAGTTTGACATGTAATTTGCTTGCAGATGGGATACTTTTTTACATAGATTGAATTAGCATCATTTTTTTGAATTTTCATCATTCATCTTATATATTTTCTTCCACTACACTTCATCTCTATCAAATGCCCACTTGCTGAAAACTACCTAACCAAGCTACATGAAGCTTTTAGTCTTGTTTCTTCCCTACATAAGTTGGCTCATTGAGTGTACCTGATATTGGAAAAGTCCCATTCACCTCTAATGTACCCAATTAAATTAATTTTGTTAAGAAGAATTCCCATTTTTGCAATTTGGGTGTTGGGAATGTTTTCGCATTAAAACTTAGAAAAGTGGGTTGAGGGAGTCCCCACTTAATTTTTGGGAGAAATGGAGGCCACCAACATTAGAGAAAAATATAATTAAATTAGTAGTGGAATATGGGGCCCACATGAAGTACGCACTTGGGGAAGAAGGAATTCAAATTCCTTGAGGCAAATCGAATTTGTGGAGGGACCCACAAGGGATGCATGGCTACCAATTATAAAAGGAAGGAATGAGGGAGAAATAAGGGTCTTTTGTCTATTTGAAAATTGAATTTGCCGTAGCTATCTAGCTGAGCTAATATTTTTTCGTTTAGCACACAAGTGTCTCTGAGCGGAGATCTCAACCCTTGCTTCTATGGACTTCTAGTTCCAGCCCTATAAGGGAGTTCTACTTCTTTCCAAGTTGTACTAGCAGTAATGGGTCGAGTTACAATAACATTAAGTTGAGTTACAACAACAGAAGAAGTAACATCAAGGAGGATGATTTACAGCCATAGGGAAAGGAGCAACAAGAGGTTCGAGTTACATCAGCAGGAAAGTAGCAACAGGAGGGTCAAGTTACAACAACAAGAAAATAATAGCGAAGAGGTTGAGTTCTAGCAGCAGGGAGAGTAGCAACAACATAGATCATGGAGAGTAACAACAACGTAGAGCAGGGAGAGTAACAATAGCATAGGGATTACACAATCATTGGAGTGAGATTTATTGGGACAACATTATCCCAAGGATTTTGGAGTTGCGAAGCTGAGAGATCATTTGGAGGGCCATTTGAGAAGGAATTCTAGAGTTGGGAGTGCAAAGATTGACATGATTAGTCAATTTTTGAAGGTTGGAACCAAGGGAAACCATTTTGGGATTTTTTTGGGTTTTGGGCAAGGATCACATTCCCAAATTCCTAGAATTTTCTAGGAACTCTAGAGTGGGAAAATCAGGGGGTGAAGTCAGACAACAATGCGTTTTGGAGCAACAATGCAATTTCCTGGAGGAGCTAATTATTGCAGCCATTGGGATTTCTTGTACTCATCACCTGGTGCTTGTGGCTTGCCTTGTGCAAGCCCAGGTGCACCTACCCCAACTCTTTGTACCATGAATTGATATTATTAGTAAAATCTTGGCCATTTTGGGATTTGCAGAAATTTCTCGTTCATGTGTATTTGTTTCTAAAAAAATTTGTGTTATTATATTTGCATGTATTGGTTATCATTGTAAAATTTCCACTAGGAATATTACATCACCATTCTACAACCTTCAACTTCCTTTATCACCCTTCAAACCACTCTTAGGATACATAAAATTTCTCTTGGATGTTTTCTGTAGCAAAATAGGGCATCTTGTAGCAATATGGAAATTGATTTAGATCACCTCTAGAATTGCATCAGAAGTTTGTCCTTCGTTCCTTATCACTAAAAAAAATCATTTGAACATTGAATTTGGGTTTTAGAGGATCAGAGACCCCTTAGGTATTTTTCCTTCATAGTTGCAGTTTCCTTTCTATTAGGTTACACTAATTCTTTTATGCACCATAAAGTAGGATTGATTTACCTTTAACATATTTGGAGTATTTACTTGCAATTAGAGAAGGATTTACTTCAATAGCATAGATTTATTTTTTGCAAATTAGATTAGGGTTTCATTCTTTTATTTACTTTCTGCAAAGTAGACTAGGGTTTCACTTTGCCATTTGATTTCTTGAAACCATATTAGGGTTTCCTTTCCACCATTTAATTTTCTACAATAAAATAGGTTATATTTCAATCATCCCCTTTCCTACAAGTTAGAATAGGTATGTTTGTCATTTACTAAAATTTTCAAGTAATTTGTGTAGCATAGTGGTCTTTGTGCATCTTAACTTCTCTTGACTGCATCAGATCAACCTAATTAGAATATTACTTGTTGTACATATAGTACTAATACCTCTTAAGTTTGTACAAATTCTGGATTGATAATTAAAGTTGATCACCTCACACTAATACACATGGGCAGAAAATGTGATGGCAGAATCTGAGAGAATGGATAAAATTGGAAAACTTATTAGAACTTAAATATATTTTTTGTTTTTTGTTTTTAAGTCCCGATAGTCATCGAATATCCGATGAGAGTTTCTTTACTGTCGAATATCCAATGTATAATGACCAATTCCACCATTAATGGCATTTTTTCCTTTGGACAACATATAATATGAGACCACTTTACATTGAGTTTAACTAATTATAATA
>APFE030439426.1:3057-24358 GCA_000404065.3 Pinus taeda | reverse complement strand
TATATTATTGATAAAATCGCCTTCCATTTTTCCCATATACCATGGAGATTCGCCCATTTATTATACTTATAAATTTAGAGGGGGTTCTTAAAATTTTCCCAGTTGTTATATTACTTGCGATTGTTTTGAAAGGTTGTAGCCCTATTTTGAGGTTAATTTTTGAAGAAAATCATTACCGAAAGTTTGGTGAGGAAAAATGTCACATAATATTCCTCAAGCAAGCCAAGGAGACATGGGATCGACATTAGGGGCTTCAAAGGATCGAAAATGCTATTTCCCTTGTAAAATATGCAAGGGATTGAAGATAAGGAGATTTCTAATAACAACAACTAAAATGCATTATAGAGACCATGGACACACTAAAGGAGGGCATGAATATCATCCATTAGTAAGTTATTCATTATATGTCTTTGTATTGTACATTGTTTTTGTAAATGTTTATATTGATATTGTATTTTAAATTGTATGTATTTGTATTGTAAATTTTATTGTCTTTCTAATGTAAATGTTAATTATATTCTTTTTGGAGGTATTTGACATTTGTTATCATCTTGATGCGGAGTACTATTATTTGATTATTATGGTTAGGGTTGATTAAGGGGTTAGTTCGAGTTAGGGTTTAATTAGTTTATGGGCTTATGGATAAGGGGTTATTGTTTAAGGGTTTAAGGGTTAGGGGTTAGGGGTTAAGTTCTTAGGGGTTAGGGGTTTAAGGGCTTAGGGAAATGGGGTTAAGGTGTTAAGTGGTTAATATATGTTTAGGGGGTTAATTAGGACCTAGAGGATTTAGAGGTTAATGGGATTTTGGGGGTCATTATTAATAAAAAATTAAAGTATATTATGCACATATAGAAGATGGACATAGTAGGTCACTAAGGATACCTCGTGTGTCGCATTGAGGATGGAACCCCAGAACCTGCATGAAAAGGGTTAGGGTTTTTTTATTGCAGTCATGCCAAACCCTGTCTCGCTTAAGGCTACCAACCTAACCCGGATAACTACTCCCATACCAGTCGTCATCTTCCTTCCATACTCTTCCCATTAAGGACTTCGCCTCCTAACCCATGAGCCCATTCTACGGTTTTACCTACCTCTCTACCATCCTTGGTACGCTGTGACGGTTACTTTCATTCTTCGGAGGAAACTGGCAAGTATAATTTGGGAGCATTGATGGACTTGGATATGGTAGACTACTCGGAGGACCCATTGGAAGGTGTCTCATTCTGGGCGACTTCACATGAGACCTCGAAAGGCCTGCTACCCTACATTTGCGAATTTTCGGACACCATATCCATCCTGTCATCAATCTTTTGGCCCTCTTGCTCGATGGTGACATTGCTTGAGCCTCTCCCCCCTTCGTCAGCTACCTCCATCGTGCCCCCGTCACCATCCTCAGTTAATTTCATGATTGGATGTATTAACCATATTCTTGTGGCCGTTTCATCGGCTTACCCTCCGCCACCCCCATCTGCCAGTTCCCATAACCCCCTCCCAGATATCCCCTCTAACCCTGAACAAGAGCCTTCACTTGCACCTCGTACATTCGCTCCCCCATCTAGTAGCTACACCGACATCCCTCCCCTCTCAGACACCTATCCCTTCGAGCCATCTCCTAACCCTGAGCTCCCTAAGGCAAACCCTACTCTGAGCAAGAGTTGGTAGGGCACCACAGAAGCAGGAGATTGATCGAATAAGAAGAACAAGTGCTTCAAATCTAGAATTGAGGAAGTTATTATTCGACTTGAGGAGTATTTTCAGGGGGGAGACTCAATGGATACTGCGGACTAAGTCCTGGTGGGAAGGATTCAAGGAAGGAGCTATACAGCGACACGATTGAAGCTATGGACAGCAGAGGCTTGGGAGCAACATCTCACCAATTTACCCTTCATCCAAACTTTTGTTAGAGGCTAGTTCGCTTCACGTTTTGCTAGAGTCAAGCACACAAACTCGGTGCTATATTCATTCAGACACTTTAAACAAGCCCCAGTCCTCCTGCGCAGATGGAATCCACTTTTCGACCCGGAACGAGAACAGATAGGAGTTGGGCGAATTTGGGTTCAGCTCCCAAGTCTTCCTCTACAATTTTGGTCTAAGGACATATTTCAGCACATTGGGAACTCCTTGGGCACTTACTTGGAGCATGAAAAATCATATCTATCCACTGGGATAATGGCATACACAAGGATATTGGTGCATCTCGACACCAAAGGGGGTCTATAGGAGCACACCACCATACAATGGAGAACTTTATCTCAGCTCTAGGACCTAGATTACGAAGGAGTGCCCTTTCACTGCAGAAGATGCCATAAGGTAGGACACCTATTTAAGGATTGCCCTCTGAATGGCAAGGCGCAAGTAGGGGAGAAATATAAATACATACTTTCCAAGGATCCACAAGTCAGGGAGTACCCTCCCCCACTTGATGATGCTGAGACACACATTGTTCCGATTGTAGTAAGGAAAGAACCTATAACAGTGGCCGCGAAAAATTGAGGGAAAGCACCTTACCAACACCCCTCTCCTCCTCTGACCAGGGTAAGGGCGGCTGCGGGGGCTACACGCTCCTTGAGTATGTTGGATTCTATCTCCTCTTCTATTCATCTTTCTTCCTCATCTAATTGTTTGGCTTTTAGTTTGATTAATTCATAGGCCTCTACTTCCTTTTCATCATCCCCCATTACCATGACATGCCCCCTTTATACCCCTCCCCCCACCCTCTCATGTACCCTGCCTTCCTTTCCGGAGAAGACCCTTGCCAATCCCTCTATCTCTAATCATGAACCGTCATCTCCCAGATACCCTCTCCACTCTCGAGTTTGCTCACAAGGCCCAGATGCCTTGGGGATTGGACTGGACACTCCTCTGCTCCACCCAAAGCAACCCCAAAGCTGAAATTCCTCCTTGTCTAAAGCCATATTATGAGCAAGGGTGGAGATTTCCGCATTAAGACAACACTCTATTGAATGAGCACTTAGAGCATTGTATGCCCAAGATCCCACTCCCCCCCCCTCCATGAAGATGATATCCTTCAACTATCGAGGGTTAGCTAGCCCAAGGAAAAAACTAGCTCTTCATAGACTTTTGAACTCTAAGAAGATTGATGTCCTTTTTCCTTCAAGAAACCCTGGGTCTGGCAAATGTTGTCACCCACCTACTCGAATCATGGCTCCCTGGATGGACCATACAAGCACTTTATGTTAATGGCCGATCAGGGGGAATGGCTCTGGCTATTAATACCCACTCTATTAAAGTTCGTAATATTTGGGGGAGCTTTGGGCACATGGGGGTGGACGTATATTCACCTGAACTTGGGACTGAGATCCAGATCATTAATGTATATGAACCTTGCCAAAATCGGGCAGAATTTTGCCATTGTTTGCTCAAGCCTGATATACTGCAATAGGACGATATAATCATGGGAGGAGACCTAAATTTCTCCATTGGTTTCATGGAATCATGGGGACAACATACCCAGATTGACCCTCTATCTGATTTTTTTGAGCACAATATGGAGGAACACAACTTTATTGATATCCCTTCCGCCAAAATTCAGTCTACCTGGAGGAACAACAGAACTGGACTAGATAGTCTTACTAGAAGGCTGGACCGCTTTCTCATTAAGGACCATTTGCTTAATTTGGGACACATATATCGATAATGGGTTGGATCTGGGGGCCTATCAGACCACTGACCAATTTACATTGAAATTAGAGGAGGAATAAATAAACCAAGAGCTCTCTTCAAATTCAACTCCTCCTAGCTTCAAGATGTTGAATACACTCGACTGGTATCTAATTACTAGAAGGAACATTCCCCTGCTGCTTATGGAAACATTGCTAAAGGATTTTCCCACAATCTAAGGGAACTAAAGAGTATATCAAAAAATCTGGGCACACAACAAGAGAGAACAGGAAGACGAAGTTCTAAAAGCAACAAAAGTAGAGATCATGGCTTCCGAAAGTGCAGATGAAGGGATCTACTCCTCTCAAGAGAACAAAGATAGGGTCACTACTCTCTTAGCTAGGAGAAGCAAAATTCTAAAAGATCGAGAAGAAAGTTGGCAATTAAGAAGCAGAGCTATATGGCTGACAGAAGGGGATGATAACACAAAATTTTACCACAAGTTTGCAAATGGGTGTAAATCCATCAATACCATTTGGAAGCTAGCTAATGAGCAGGATCATACTGTGCATACCTTCTCAAATTTAGCTGCCTTGGCATCATCTCACTTCAAGAAAGTTTATAAGGCACCCCCAAATGCTACTCTAGCCGAAGTCATGCACACACACAAATGTTCCCCAGATTCATTGAACAAGAAGATGCTTTGGACCAAAGAAGCGAGGTCACAATGGGAGAACTCGAGGCCACATTAAAATGGTTCAAGTGAGATAAGAGCCCAAGACCGGATGGATGGTTAGTAGAATTATACTTGGATTTTTTCGACACCCTAGAAGAAGATTTACTGCAAGTCATTGAATATTGTCGGATCTTTGGGAAGATGTATGATGCCTTCAAGTCCACTTTCATAGCCCTCATTCCCAAATATGAAAAACCTACCACCTTTGATGACTTTCATCCCATTTCCTTATGCAATTATATCTACAAAATCATAGACAACTGCCTTAGATCAATCTTGTCTGCTCATATTTCATCAGAAAAAATTGCATTCCTTCAAGGTCGACAGATCCATGAGGCTATTGGGACTACACAAGAGGTTCTACACTCTATACAAATGAAGAAAATGAAAAATATGATTCTAAAGGTAGATATCTCAAAATCATTTGATAGAGTAGGTTGGCTTTACATAGGAATGCTTTTAACTCATTTAGGTTTTCCTTATGAGTTTGTAAAATGGATCATGTGTTATATTACTAATGTCACCCTCAGTGTCTTGGTAAATGGGGACACATCCCCCTTCTTTCACTTAGAAAGAGGACTCAGGCAGGGATTTCCTCTCTCCCCTTTACTCTTTTTACTCATTATGGAGGGTCTCATCAGACTTATTAAAGAATAATATAGCAGGGGAAAGCTCAAAGGCATCAAGATTACTGGCAGACGCATCCTGACACACTTGCTCTTTGTGGATGATGTACTAATTTTCCTCAATGGGAGCATTGGGGACCTGACCTCGATGCACCACATTTTTACATTATTTCAAGTGGCCATAGGAATGGTTACAAATTCCACTAAGTCTACGATACTAGTCATTGGGTGCACACCTCATGAGACTCACTTTGCCCTACATAGATTACCCTATACTCTTCTACACATTGAAGATGGTCTAAGGTATCTGGGATATAGACTAAATCTCCTTGGCTACAAGATAGTAGATTGGATTTGGCTCATAACAAAGATGGAAAAGAGACTCAACATCTAGTATCACAAGTAACTTTCCAGAGCAGGTAGACTAGTACTCATCAAAGCGGTTCTGGAAGCCACTCCGATGTATTGGATGTCCCTGGCTTGGAAACACAGAGGTATTCTAAACAAAATAAAGTATATTTTTTGTTGATTTCTATGAAAAGGAAGTCAGCTAGGAAGGATATTTGCATGGGCCAAATGGGAGGCACTTGCTCTCCCAAAAAAGTGGGGTGGTTGGGGCATAAAAAGGTTGGATGGCGTTTCCATAACCTTGGTGGCCAAGCTTGGATGGCAACTAATTACCTCCAACATTCTGTGGTCTAAGGTTGCAACTTCAAAACACATTGCTCCCATAAGCTTGTTGGACTAGTTATGACAAACTCAGGGAAATAAGGTAGGCATATCAAACATATTCAAGGTTGTACTAAAATCGATGCCCATCATCTGTGGGGGACTCACATGGAGAATTCAATCAGGCACATCGGTAAGAATAGGGGTAGACCCATGGGTCGGATGTGGAAATTCACACAGGATGCATGCTGAGCTCAAGGAACATCTCAATAACGGGGGCATTACTCATATAATCCATATTTCGGACAGAGAGCACTCCACTTTTACACAACAAGCGTGGAAATCTAGCCAAGCATTACTCATTCCACAACCCTGGATACTTCTTTAGGTGGAATATACTGAAGCCCTTACCAAAGCTCATATCAGAATTGGGGAAGGAGAGGATGAGATAATTTGGTCACATGCAAAGCATGGGAGATACTCCCCCAAAGAAGGTTATCTAGTCATAATTAATCCTCATAGACCACTAGTATATGAAAATTGGTGGAGAAGCATGTGGAAGTTAAAGGCACCACCAAAGACTCGGCTACTTATGTGGGCCATTCTGAAGAACAAGATCCCCACACGTGACAATCTAATCAAAAGAGCCCTACATGGACCCTTCTGGTGTTGCATGTTCATGAACAACAATGAGGATATTAATCACTTTTTTCTAACGTGCCTGACAGCAAAGGAGCTCTGGAATTCCATTCTATTGAACATGCCCTCACTATGCCAATGGCAAGGACTGACTATGAAGGATGCCTAGGACACTTGGTGGACCGTTACCACTCCGACAAAAGCCAGAAACTTACCACTCCTCATATGTTGGACCATTTGGATAGCCTGCAACCGATTAATATTTTAGAACATTTCCCCCCATTGGCCCTCCATCTCGACTCGCATTCTGTTGGACTATCAAAACATCCAAGAGGAAGAAGCAAACACCACTCCCAGGCACATCATCCTTGAAAACATTAATCACTCACTGCCATGGGCATACTTCGATGGCTTAGCTCAGGAAAATGGCTATGGGGGAGGAGCCATCCTACACATTTCTGGATCTCATCTTTTCCATATACAAATGGGCCTAGGGAGAGGCACAAATAGCTTTGTTGAACTTATCACAACCAAATATGTCATTCAATATTCCCTGGAAAAGCAATGCAAAATTATACAATTATTTGGGGACTCAAAACTTGTATGCAATTGGATTAATAAAACTGCTAATTTCTCTGCATATACTTTGAGACATATTTTGGATGAGACTCATCGACTCATCACTCTATTTGAAACTTTTGTTTGTCACCATATATACACGGAATGCAACACAGTTGTCGATTTATTATCTAAGGAAGCAGCACATAGGCCTGTTGGGATTTGGTTGATCCAGGAATAGAGGGATGGTGCACATTATCAGCACTATCATAGACCTTTCATGGATCTTACAGAGTAACTGGCTTAAATGGAGTCTGCTTATTTTTTATTATGTAAATATTTATAATGTTTATAAGTATTCAGACTTGAAAATGATTAGCATACAAAACTCTCTACATAGAGTTGTTTTTTTTACAAAACTACTGATAAAGTATAGTGTCTCCCTACGTGGAGTACAACATTTTTGATATCTCATACTAGATAGGATTATGCCTCACATACAGCATATGCTTTTGCATCTATAAAATGTAATTTTCTTACATAATGGAAATTACGACTTTTCCAAGGGGCAAAAAAGATGGACATAGCGAATACAATTTTATAGGAAAGAAGAACATAATTATATAATATATTGTAATAAAATTTTATAAAAATATAAATATCATTAAAAAATTAATAAATAAAAAAATGATTAAAAAAAAAAATTATTATAAAAGAAAGATGATTGGATGAGATAAAACGGATCCATTTTTACAAATTTAGGTAAGATTTTAATTAAAAAAATAATTTTTTATGAAAATGATTATATAAAAAAGGAAAATATTTTATTTATTAAAAAGTTTAAATTTATAAACCACAATTTATTAAAATGTTATGTTCCTAGCCACAATGTGTTTCTCTCATAAAAGAGACTCTTTCTCATTTTTAAAGGAAAAAAGCATGGGACACAAGTCTTGCACTTGGTGTTTCAAAATGCTTTAGGTGACAATGAAATTTTTGAGCTCTAGTGATATAGAGTAAAAGAATTCTCTATATAAAGTCTCTTTTTGTGATAAGCAAAAGGGTCTCATTTGTTGTAAATTGTGAGAAAACTTGAAGTAATATCAAAGCTATAATAGTTCTAGGAAAAGGGTAGATTAATGAAATGTTTGATAAATCATTAGTGGCTATGTTTTCCAAATCTATTTTACTGCTTATCACTCATGCAAGGTAGAAAATTCCATTTTGAATGTCCTTTGAAGTAGGCACAATGATTTTATTCTCTAACATTCACTTACCACTAAGTACAGAGTGTGTTTTTGACATTTTGGTCAAATCAACTAAGTAGCCACCTATTTTATGTAGAAGGAGAAATTCACGTCATGCCTTATTAAAAAAGGGTTTCGTATGAAGAATGTCTTTAGTAGGTTCCCTAACACTTGTCTAGAGAAAAAAGGGGATCCTATATAATTTTCAACATAGGTTATTGATTTCAAAGTTTATAAGTGAAAACATATGGTGAAAATACAAAATAAAAGGAAACTAAAAATTTATATCAACAAACACATTGTTGCCTTGATTTTGATAAGCTAGTTGTTGTAGCGGCTACAACCAGCCTCTAAAATTTTTCTTATGCTTTGTTTTGGAGCCTCCCTTCTAAACCACAACAACTCATCTTACACTGGTCTAGGTACTTTTGCTTCGAATGAGCCTTATTATTTTCTTCTTGGCTTGTGTTTGATCACTTAGTTCATTTTATCTTGACTTGGTCTCTTGAGAGTTCCAAGCTTGCCTTAGAGAACTGCGCAATTCGTGAGGGCAACTGGCCTTGCTCTTGGGAATTGCACAATCCTCACTACCAGTGAGCCTTGAGCTCAGGAAATGTACAGTACTCGGTAGAAGCCAACCTTGGGTTGGGAAATTACACATACAATAGAGGAAACCTAGAGCCACTGAGCCCAGAAATTGCGTAGACTGCATTGTGCTTAGAAACTGCACAGTGCATGAGCCAAAGAGTTGCCCAGTACTTCCCAAAACTATGTAATCTTTCCGAGAAATTCATGGCAGGTTGCCCCTGCAAAATAAAGAAAAATAAAGGGAAAAAAACATCCCTAGGAAGTAGGGATATATTATTAGTTTCCCAAAGGTGGCATATTGCTAACTTTAGAAGTTTTCGTCGTGTCTCTTTTGTCCCTGATTTCAGGCATACATGCCATAAATTCGAATTTGCTCAATTCTATGTCATGGATCCCTCTAGAGCTCATTTTTACATTCGATCATCGAGCTCTAGAATTCCCAAGGAGATCAAGGAGCCTTCAGAGCATTGTCGTCGCTTTTCTAGGTGAGTTTTGCTTTTATCATCTTTTGCCACTTTTTCTATCTGTTTTTGTTGTTTAGCATGTGTGAGTGATGTTTCACTTGTTTCTTTACACAAATGTTGTTTTTTTAACTTGTTTTATCTTGTAGAAGTGTTGTTTCAAGTTATATATTGCCTTTCCAAAGTGTTGCATGAGTTTTCCTATTTTTGCACCAATGGTCGTTGTTGTGGCAACTCTCTTCACATGCTTCGTTTTCCTTTAGTTTAATCAATTTTTGCACTTTATTCACATGCATGCATCTACACTTAGTCATATTTGCATTCAACCTCACACCATATTTCAGATTTTCTTGTTTTTCACAATCTCTTGGGAAGATCTGGGTTTCCCTTACCCAAACCTCACTATGCATAGCATGCACTATGCAATCTAGGGAATCAAGCCTCTTTCTTGGCCTATGGACTTGTGCAAAGCCTCGCCTAGGTTGGCTCCAACAGCAGAGGTCAAGGAGCTTGTTGGGCAGCAGATCCCCCCCCAAACATGTTTTTGGGCTTAAAGCCCGAGTTGGTCAATGTAATGTAAAGACCCCGCAAAATGTAGGCGCGGAGTGCAAAACTCTAGGGTTGTCTGCCCTAAAATAATGTAAATTAGTATAGAATGAATCGGCCTACCCATGGTCCACGGACCATGGGATTGTATAAATAGAGTGAGGCTCTAAGTGGAAAGGAATTATTAGTCTTATCTTTGAGAAGTAACATAGGTTTTTGAATAAGGACGTCGCTCTGATTCTATTAGTCTGAGTCTTGGGTCATAGTGGTAGTAAGAGGCTCTGCAACTGAGTGCGCAGAGGCCTGGTAGAGTCCACAGATGTGTGCACAGACCCCTACAGCTGAGTGCACGTGGTGTAGTTGGGATTATACTGGAACAGAAGATTAATAAAAGATAAGTTGACTCTGGAATACTAAGTGTTGTTGTTTCTGTGATATTTATTCATCTCTTTATAGTTTATGATTGTGCGTACTGGTTATAAATATTGAACGATTAATAAGAATATTGGGCCCACATGATTAAGTAAGATCTATAATAAAGGCATGGTAAGGATAAAGGATCTAGACAACATCTCTTCGCGCCCTTTACAGAGATGCGCAAAACAATTACATAAGGTGCGAGGGACTGACAGCTGCACAGAGCAGCGCAAGCACGCAAATCGGTTCGTGAACTTCCCAGACTTCATCCAGACATCCCTAGGGTGCGTAAACTTGGTTCTAGCACCCTCCCATACTACCTCAGGTGAGACCTTAGTCTGCGCACCGCAAATTTTTGCCGAAAGGACCGGTAGTACTGGGATTTTCTTCGCTAAACTCACTGCTGAACCTGGGTCAGGCCCCAAGTAGCCAACAAATGCTTCTGTTGCCAAGACCGGGATCTACCTAAGGGATGTCTGATGTCGTTCTATTGGAACCCTACAAAGGATGAAATTAAAGAGTGGTTGGAAAATAAGCTTCACAAGTTCGTGACACAAGAAAATAGAACTCCACAGATATCCGAGAAGAGGTGGCTGGATCGCTACGTATGTATAGAAATCCATGAAATCTTCTTCGCGTCTTTCCCTTCTAAATTGTATAAGTGGATCGTGAGGTTAGCTGACAACCAAGGAAGGTACAAGCTCGATCAACCAATAGTGTGAACTCTGGAGTTAGTGCACAAACTAGAAACATCAGAAGATAAGATCGCAAGAGCTATGGACCATTGGCTTGACCAGATAATAGGGGGATTTATCACGAAATTTGCAATAGACACAACCCTGAGCTATAGCGAAGCAGAGCGATGTTTTCTCAAGGGACCATGAGGTAGGTACATTAAATCCCTGAATATCTGGATTAAGATGTTGTTATGTGAAAAACGGGTGATGCAAATACATTAATGTTTGGAACAACATGGAGTGAAAAGATCTGCAAAGGTATCGAGGGATTAGGAAACAATCCCTTAATTTCACCTTCGTGAGAGAGTGAGGAAGAGCATGCTCAGGTTTCTCTGAGAAGTGCGGTCAGTTTGATAAGGCAGTGCATTCCGCAGTAATCACGTCCACTTACGCCATCACCCACTGCACCTATTTCACCTCCATCTTCACCCACCCCACCTCCATCAAACCTGTAGTTCAGCATGGCGAGCGCGATCAAAATACCCGTATTCAGAGGAATAGGGAATGAGGATTTGGACCTGTTCTGGTTCGTGGTAAGAGAAGTGTGGGAAGTACAAGGGGTCACAGACGACCACATTAAGAAGGCCACATTAGTGAGCACGTTGTAGGATCACACATTGACATGGTATATCAAGCACTCTAATGATCACCCAAATGTAAGAATAGCGGAGATCTAGAATGTGCTGAATAGAGAATTTAGCCGATCAAAATCAGAGACGTAGTCAATCATCGGATTTAAAGAGATCGTGATGCTTCCAAATGAGACCCCATGGGATCTAGATCAACGGCTGAAGAGTATGATCCGTGAGGCTAAATGACGCTAACGGATGCATAGCACCACGCATGGTTTGTGGCGTCTTTGACAGCACACCTGAGGATGGCGGTGTCACAGTAGAAGCTTTCAACCCAGGCAGAAGCATTGGAAATGGCGATGAGGTTACATGAAACAATGATACAGGATCTGGGGTTGAGAGTCCAACAAATCCACACACAACTACAAAATCTATGCCTGGAGATGCAGAGTTTGAAGCAGGATAGGGCATCGCGGCTGGAGATGCACAAGGAAGTGTGGTGCATAAAATTCAAAGGCCAGGGCCATGACAAATACCAATGTCCAGTATTCGCGAACTACTTGGCAGGAGGAGGACCAATGCCATTGAGACCAGAGGCATAGGCAGGGCCAAGTGTGGCACCCGCGCTATGATGCGCGATCTGTCAAATAGGGGGAAAGCACATGAAGGATAACTGTCATTTATTACAGAAGTATACACAGGCTCCCCAACAACTGCATTGTAATTTCTGTAGGTCGATGGGCCACGACAATTGTACTTGTCGTAGCTATGAGTTGATGATGGAGCGAACCTAAGCCTATAGAATGCAAAGAGAAACACGAGGCCTCGACCCAGCCGTGGGGATGGCGCGACCTAGATTTCATGGCTGAGGTCGAGGACGAGGAGGGATGGGGCTAGGAAGGGGCCGCGAATAGTTTATTTGCTACAATTGCGGAGGACCAGGACACTATGCCTGTGATTGTACTAATCCAATGAGAATGTATTGTTCATATTGCAATTAGTTTGATCATGAAATGATAGATTGTCTACATTAATCGCACAGATGCGTGAAAAAGGGGTACTACAGCCTACTCTGACGTAGAATATCCAAATTACGAGGTCTGAACCATGCAAAGAAGACCCCAACATGAACATGATGCTTAGAAGTGGTGCGACCATAGGGGAAGATAAGGGGAAGCAACCTAAGGAAGATACATGGGTTCACAAGGCTCCTACAAAGGAACCTGAGTTTGACTTGGAACGTGCAAAGGAGACATTTATGGAAGCTAAGAAGAGCTTCGTGGAGGCCTCTACTTCAGGTAGTAACAATCAACCAGAGCCAGGAATGGATCCTTCTATGCTTACTACCTTCTTAGAGACATGCATGAAGATGTTGAATGATAATAGGGCAGTTAAAGGACTACAAGAACTAATTACTAGGTGTGCAGGGTCGGGTGAATCGCAAGTAGTCCAGAAACTAGGAAAGCATACATTGTGCACTGGAAGGGAGATGAGATTAATGGTGCATATTGGTGAATACGAAATGGATCAAGTAATCTTGGACTTAGGTTCAGACGCGAATGTGTTACCAAAGCAGACATGGGAATGCATGGGCAGGCTCACGTTGCAGTGGTCTCTTATTCAATTATGAATGGCGAACCAACAGAAGATTTTGCCTATGGAGAGGTTGCAAGGGGTGACATCTAATATTCAAGGCATGAGCACGCAGATAGAGTTTGAAGCAATAGAGGTTGTTGATGACAGCAATCCTTATCCTGCGTTGCTAGGAATAGACTAGGCCACTAATATGAATGGAGTCATCAACCTAAAGAAGTAGAAGATGATATTCGAGAAAAAGTCCTACCCATAGTAGTTCCGCTAGATCCAGCCGAAGGAGCGCGCTACACTGAACCTATGCACGACGATGACAACAACGATGAGCTAGATTGCATTTATCAGATAAAGGCACAAGACCAGGATCGGGTGAACCGAACTACAGATGGGAGAATCTCTTGGGAATGTGATAGTTCCTTTACTTTAGATTCAGATAAAGAAGTAGAACGCTGGCAGAACTGGTTGGACGAGGTGATGACACTAAATTGCAACATGATGATTAGATCATTATGTCTCGTAAAAACAAAAGCAAGGGAACCACCAACATAGGATGACGTGACAGTGGTAGAGGAATTCGTGTACAAGGTTGAAGGCGCAGTACCAGAACAACAGCAATACGCTACGCTGGAAGGGATATTGTGTGCAACTCCTGTATGAGGATGGAGTACATGACAAGAGACCATGGTAGGCTGGCGCAAAGGTAAAAAGTGGATGTGGGTACGGGTTGGAAGCCCCCATCACCAAATAAGAATCGGGCAGTCAGGACAGAGAAGTTTGCACGCCCACCTGAGTCGATGGGTGCGGACGTGTGCTGTGAAAGCAAATCTCATACTAAGGATCGACACTTGGAACTAGTTGCAGCAGCCAGAAAAACATTGCGCACCACAAAAGTTCCAAATATAAGCATTCAAGAGGGTATGCAAGCTCTTGAATAAGGTTCACTAGGCCAAATGGACTGATTGGGACCAATGCATAACAACGGTTCGATGGGCCTCTAGGGCCATGTACAGGAATCAGGGCGTGGAAAGGATCCTAACTATGACCGGCATAGTCGAGGCCATAGGTTTGGAAGGAAGAAACCCTCACATAATTGGAAGGAGTCGTAAGGACCAGGACGAAGGAATTATGCCGCCGCGCAAGGCCAAACATATGCAGATTCAGGAAGCCATTCGGCAAGGGCACCTGAAAATTCATGAACTCGAAGAAGATTGAGTATGGTTGAGGAAGAAAAGAAGGATCTTGGATGAAGAAATCAACAAACTGGAAAATGAAATTGCACAGGCAGGCCACACCAAGAAACTAAGCCCAACAGAACAAAATTTCGGTAGCCACACTACCGAATTGGAAGGATTTGGGGCTCTACTACGTTGGTTGTGGCTGCACCTCATTAGACAAAGGAATCAGGTAAGCACAGCATATAAGGCAGAAAGTGAAGCGTTGACTGGTGCGAGGGTAACTAAGGGAGGCCTATGAATTAGGTTGGAAGGTAACTGGAAGCCTCACACCAGTAGTGCGACCACCTGACTATCCATAGGAAGCATAGTCTGAGTGCCCCAAGCAGTTAAAAGAGAGTGCAGGACTATAAAATTGTCTGTATGGGAGTTGTGAGACACCGAAGCTGCGCTCAGGATCAGTATGAAGCTTAGGTCATGTTTGCATAGAAGGGACTGAGCTACCACGTGGGTAGGCTGGAAAGTGACCGTTGGTGTCACTATTCATGACAAGATGGCCAAAGTGAAGGAGGCCCGGGCTCTAAAGGAATAGGTGGACGTCGCGCGCTAGAAAGAAGCAATGCTTAAAGCGCACATCCAGTGTTGGCTTGAGGAAGCATTCACAGTCACCGTCATTATCGAGGAAAAGTTAGCACAGATGCAGAGTACATATGCGCTAAGGCAAGAAGGTGCCCCTGACAACGATGCATCAGAAATTCGTGCACAACTAGTACATCGGACAATAGAAGAATGTGCTATGGACGTAAGAAAAGCACAGAGGCTGTTGGATGAACTCCGCGCGAAGATCACCGCACCAGCTGAGTGACTCAGGACAAGCCACGATGATTGTGTTATGGGCTTGTTGGGCAGCGGATCCCCCCATAGCATGTTTTTGGGGCTTAAAGCCCGAGTTGGTCAATGTAATGTAAAGACCCCATAAAATGTGGGCGCGGAGTGTGAAACTCTAGGGTTGTCTGCCCTAAAATAATGTAAATTAATAGAGAATGAGTCGGCCTACCCATGGTTCGCGGACCATGAGATTGTATAAATAGAGCGAGGCTCTAAGTGGAAAGGAAGTATTAGTCTTAGCTTTGAGAAGTAACATGGGATTTTGAATAAGGAAGTCGCTCTGAGTCTATAAGTCCAAGTCTTGGGTCGTAGTGGTAGTGAGAGGCTCTATAGCTGAGTGCGCAGAAGCCTGGTAGAGTCCGCAACTATGTGCGCAGACCCCTGCAGCTAAGTGCGCAGGGCGGAGTTGGGATTGTTGGAAGAGAAGATTAATAAAAGATAAGTTGACTCTATAATACTATTTGTTGTTGTTTCTATGATATTTATGCATCTCTTTACATTTTATGATTGTGCGCATTGGTTATAAATATTGAATGATTAATAAGAATATTGGGCCCACATAATTAAGTAAGATCTATAATAAAGGCATGGTAAGGATAAAGGATCTAGACAACATCTCTTCGTGCCTTTACAGAGCTACGCAGAATAGTTCCATAAGGCGCGAGGGACTGACAGCTACGTGGAGTAGGGAAAGCATGCAGATCAGTTTGTGAACTTCCCAGACTTCATCCAGACATCCCTAGGGTGTGGAAACCTAGTTCCAGCACCCTCCAATACTACCTTGGGTGAGACCTCAATCCGTGCACTTTGGACTATTTCCGAAAGGGCCGTAGTACCGCAGTTTGCTTCACTAAACTCATTGTTGAACCTGTGTCAGGCCCTAAGTATCCAATATAGCTAGTCTCCCAGCTTGACCATTGAGACTGCAGAATGCGCAGTCTCTCCCAGGCCTTGGCCCAAATTGAATTGTGCATTCCGCAGTTCCAATCATCAACCTTCCACACTTTATATAAAAAAAGAAAATACTTTTTTTTATTAAACATTTTAAATTTATAAACCACAATTTATTAAAATGTTATGTTCCTAACCATAATGAATTTCTCTCATAAAAGAGACTCTTTCTCATTTTTAAAGGAAAAAAGTATGGGACACAAGTATTTCACTTGGTGTTTCAAAATGTTTTAGGTGAGAATCAAATTTTTAAGCTCTAGTAATATAGAGTAAAAGAATTCTCTATATAAAGTCTCTTTTTGTGATAAGTAAAGGGTGTCATTAGTTGTAAATTGTGAGAAAAGTTGAAGTAATATCAAAGCTATAATAGTTCTAAGAAAATGGTAGATTAATGAAATGTTTGATAAATCATTAATGGCTATCTTTTCCAAATTTATTTTCCTTATTATCCCTCATGCAAGGTAGAAAATTCCATTTTGAATGTCCTTTGAAGTAGGCACAATGTTTTTATTCTCTAGCATTCACTTACCACTAAGTACAGAGTGTGTTTTTGACATTTTGGTCAAATCAACTAAGTAGTCAAAAAGAAAGAATACCCATTTTGTGTAGAAGGAGAGATTCACGTCGTGCCTTATTAAAAAAGGGTTTCCTATGAGAAATGCCTTTATTAGGTTCCCTACCACTTGTCTAAAGAAAAAAGGGGATCCTATATAATTTTCTTACATAGATTATTGATTTCAAAGTTTATAAGGGCAAACATATGATGAAAATACAAAATAAAAGGAAACTAATAAGTTAGATCAACAAACACATTGTTGCCTTGATTTTGATGAGATAACTAGTGTAGCAACTACAACCAACCTCCAAATTTTTGCCTATGCTTCGTTTTGGAGCCTCCGTTCTAAACCACTACAACTCATCTTGCACTGATCCAGGTACTTGTGCTTTGAAAGAGCCTTATTCTTCTCATATTGGCTTGTGTTTCTTACTTAGTTCATTTTCTAACCTACAAGTCGATATCTTGACTTGGTCTCTTGATAGTTCCAGGCTTGCCTTAGAGAATTGCTCAATTCGTGAGGGAAATTGGCCTTGCTCTTGGGAATTGTGCAGTCCTGACCAATGAGCCTTGAGCTCAGAAAATGTGCAGTACTGGATGGAAGGAAACCTTTAGTTGGGAAATTACGCATACAAAATAGGAAACCTAGAGCCACCGAGCCTAGAAATTGCGTAGACCTCACTGTGCTTAGAAATTGCGTAGTGCATGAGCTAGAGAGTTGCCGAGTACTTCCCAGAACTGTGCAATATTTCCGAGAAATGCATGGAAGGTTGCCCCCCCCCACCCCCCCCGGGAAAATAAAGAAAAATAAAGGGAAAAAAACATCCCGAAGAAGTAGGGATATATTATTAGTTTCCCAAAGGTGGCACATTGCTATCTTTACAAGTTTTCGCCAAGTGTCGCTTTTGTCCTTGATCTCGGGCATGCATGCCATAAATTCCAATTTTCTCAATTCTATGTCATGGATGCCTCTAGAGCCCATTTTTACATCTAATAATCAAGCTCTAGCATTCCCAAGGAGATCAAGGAGCCTTCGGAGCATTGTCGTCGCTTTTCCGGGTGAGTTTTCACTTTATCGTATTTTGCCACTTTTTCTATCGCTTTTTTTGTTTAGATTGTGTGAGTGATGTTTCACTTGTTTATTTGCATGAATGTTGTTCTTTTAACTTATTTTAGCTTGTAGAGGTGTTGTTTCAAGCTATATATTTCCTTTCCAAAGTGTTAGATGAGTTTTCCCCTTTTTGCACCAATGGTCGTTGTTGTGGCGACTCTCTTCACATGCTTCATTTTCCTTTAGTTTAGTCAATTTTTGCACTTGATGCACATGCATGCATCTACACTTAGTCATATTTTCACTCAACCTCACACCATATTTCATATTTTCTTTTTTTTCACACTCCCTTGGGAAGATTTGGGTTTCCCTTGCTCGAATCTCACTATGCATAGCATGCACTACACAATCTAGGGAATCAAGCCTCTTTCTTAGCCTCTGGAATTGCGCAAAGCATGGCCTAGGTTGGCTCCAACCACACAGTTCCAAGAGCCAGTCTCTCAGCTTGACCCTTGAGGCTATGCAATTCGTAGTCTCTCCCAAGCCTTAGCCTAGATTGTATTGTGCATTGCACGGTTCCAGTCATCAATCTTCCACACTAATTGTTGGGACTGCGGAGTGCGTACTCCCCACAGTCAATTAGTCACCCCTATCAATTAAAATTATGAAATACCTCTCATTAGATACCCTACTTTTTTCTTGACATTCTGTGAAGTGGGATTTGCAATAGATAATGTTTTCTTGCAATGAGTGTCCTTTCTGTTCCACAAGTACCACACTCATGAAGCAATTCTCTCCAGCAATCATTGTTACAATGGAACCAAAGAGAGTTGCTTCAAGGGAGACCATGGAAATAACTATTGGGGAAGAAGTTGAGCAAGCGCCAATTAAATTTCCAATATATGCGGACACTCAATTTTTCATAGAAAAGGAGTCAACACTAACATGGAAGCAAGTCCAACAGTAGTAGCAGAAGGGAGCAATCTAGTACACGATCAGGGAAAGAGGAAGTTGCATACATAATAAAGGGAGAGAAAATATGCAAGGTGAAAATGGATTCAATATCCATGTAGGAAACTTTTGTAGCAAAAGAAAAAGGAAGCAGAGGATATAGACAACAGAGCGGAGGAAGAGAGAAAACCAGAGCTTGCAGGTAGCAGAACTGAGATCACAGTAAGAAGAATAAGAACTAAAGGAAGAATGGGAGATGAGGAGGAAAGAACAGGAAGAGAAGAATAAATAGGAAGAAAAACGAAGGGATGGCACGATGACAGAGGGAAAAATGCCCATATAAGAGGTTGAAGAGTTGGAACAACCAACAACAATGGAGGAGAGTGAACATATGCACAATCGGGAGATTTCTCAGTAGATTGAGCGATTGATTGAAGTGAAAAACATGGAGTTGGAGAAAGAGCCACTGAATGAAGACACTAACCTGATGTCGAGAGCACCACAGGTCATCTCTTAGTCTCCACCACCTCTAGTGTTATAACTAGCCCCGAGCGAGCAAGGAGATGTTTTTCTCCTTGATGATGATCCGGTCATGGATGTGTACAATCTATCATTTGATGAGTTACAGAAGAATATTGTATAGACGTGGAGGAATAACTTTCCAGATTACCACACATCACCTGCATTCATCAAGGAAAGTGTGATAATGTCAGATACCAGGAAACATCCAACTTCCATTTCCCAAGCCAACTTGGCCTATGCAAGAGAAAAAAACTCAAATGTTCAGTACCTAATGACCGATAATGAAAAATTGGGAAAGAACTTGCAGGATGCTAGGCGAGAGGTAAAACAACTTTTGGCATCAACTCAGAATGCAATTTCTGCATTAGGGGAGATGAGGACAACAATACTTGTTGGAGTATCAACACTTGGTGATACCATGTAGAAGCTCTATGATAGATTTTTCACTATGCATAAATTAGTTGTCTGTGTGCATATCCTACAATAGTGGAACAAAGATTTTGTTAAAAATCTCAAGAACATACATGTTTTCATTTCCCATGTACAAGAGTGGACAATGCGGTACAAAGGGGCCCCACTTGACTTAGTTAAGAAGATGAAGCCACAGGCAAAGATGGAGAATGCGAAGGTCTAGATCTTAATCATGAACTATGAGAAACTCGCCCCAATCATCAGCAACATAAAATCCTCATATGTGCAATTGTACAACAATTTGGATGTCATGGTGAGGAAGCACATGATCCCATCAATCAGTTCCCTCAACTATGCTAAACTACAGAACCAAGTTTGGCTAGAGATCGATGAGTAATGGAGTAGCTAAGATGAGAGGCCACGAGGGAATACTTGGAGTTGAACACACACAACATGCATAAGTACATTGGTGGTCCTATGAAGGTCAACACCATGATGCACATGTTTCAGAATGATTTGGATACATGTTCTAATACCATATACCCAGATGCCATGGAGGCAAGAGTCTGCTTTCAAAAATACACCATCAAACAGTTTGGGGACACCATCATGTAGTACTAAGCTTGGAATCAATATGTGATTAAGAAGCACCAATTGGAGGTTTCCGAGTTGGTCTTTCCCCAAACTTTGGAATCTTAGTGTTTTGTCTTGTTAGACTATCTCTAGCTTATTTTTTCTCACATGGGTACATGTGGAGAATGTAATATTATTTTTAAATATCCTGTAAGTGAAATTCCAAGTGTCATTAGTGTAACATGAAAGGCCATCATGTTATGTAATGAATTACTTGTAAAGGAGTTGAAGAGTCATGAGGATATTCAAAGAGTCACAAAGGGGAATGCCAAGGGTCACCCCACCCTTTGTTATAAATAGACCCTCATAACTCATAGAAAGGGCTTTTGGGAGCCAAGATTTTATCTAGGCTTAGGCTTAGAAAAGGCTTGGGAGTATTGTGACGAGCCTTGGCTTCTCTATAGAGTAGAGTGAGTATACTTCTTTGGAGGAGAAGGTGTTCTTGAATGTAATGGTCCACTATGGGGCTAGTTGTCATCAATGGTGTATGTATGGATGAAAATTTCACTTATAATAATAATATCAGAGCCAACATGCTTTCATACATATGTTTAAAATGTAGTTGCACTATTCTAGTTTCTTTAGCAATGTATATTGTTTAACTTACACATTTTATTATGAACTACTTTGTATGCAATTATACGAATGTTGTTGAATGCGTGTTGTTGGATTAACTCATCACTTTAATTTATGGACTATTCTGCATTTTATCTTGTTATGTCATTCCACTTGTGTGTTCCTTTCAAGATATGTACTATTACAAGCTTCTAAGGGGCACACTTCCTTTTCCCCTTCGTGTGTTAGAACCTTCATGCATTGTACTTGACTCTCCATAGGGTCACACACTTCTCTCACCCAAAGTTATCTTACTTACCTCTGGGCGCTACCGCAGTCAAGGCATTACACTACCACCCACTGCTAGGACTCCTACTGCAAATGGTTTGAGGTTTAGTTGGGACTTCATATCGAGGATATCTCCTAAATGTTGGCATATCCAGCACCGTCAACATTTCTGGCGCTAGAAGGAGGGCAATATGACAAGCTTGGCCCTTGAATTTTGTATTGAATTTCTACACATATTTTGTTGGAAATAATACTGAGAGGGGGGGGTGAATCAGTATTATCAAGTTCTTTTAATAAATCTTCCTTAATTACA
>APFE030439413.1:7087-26016 GCA_000404065.3 Pinus taeda | reverse complement strand
CCATCTTAGCTTCTACATCTTTCCTTAGACCATCCATTTTAGATTCTGTTGCTTTTTGTGCAAGTGACACTCGTTGCACTTGTTCTTGTAATTTTGATATATCATATAGCATTTCTTCTTCTTCTTCATGAGTCATGCTAGAGCTTTCAAGCTCCTTACCAGATGTTTGCATTTTCTTTCCTCGGGGCATCAGTTACCGATAATAATTCTCTAATATGCCCTTTGAAT
Organism: Pinus taeda; assembly: GCA_000404065.3. Classification (NCBI taxonomy): domain Eukaryota; kingdom Viridiplantae; phylum Streptophyta; class Pinopsida; order Pinales; family Pinaceae; genus Pinus; species Pinus taeda. The sequence goes on along the minus strand of APFE030439413.1, from coordinate 25,788 downwards.
TCCTTCAAAAAAAAATTTCAAACCAAGCTTAAGCAAAAATTAAAGAAAATCTACACACCTTTTTTCACTTTGTAGGAGCTCGATATTGCCTCTGATGTATCTTTGTACTTTCTAATTATCTAGTTCTGAATTTGTGACCTGTAGTAGCACTCTGTGTCCTCTTTCCAATGCCACAAGTCTGACACAAATTGGATTCTCAGGAAGAGTTATACGAAATCTCCCACAGTGACTTGATTATAGACTATTTCAGTAGAGCGAACTTGTATGACGTGCCACGAGTCACTGTTTCAACCTTTGGATCTAAAAAACACCCACAAGAAACTACAGTCTATCCTCTTTCTACAACTTTTTACGAAATTTCAATCCGATCCTCAAAGAGAAAGTTATGACGATTTTCCCCAGGTCACCTGTTTTGAATGTAATTCAGGAGTCTGCAAAAAGACCAACTTCCTCAGATCATATCTCCGAAAATATTGCGAAAAAATATTTGAAATTCGGACCCAACGTTCAGCGTCAATTCTTCTCAAATGGGTTTTTTTTTCGACTTCTGAAACATCACAGAAAAAAAGTTATAGCGAAAATGCCACGATGACCTTTTTGGAGCAGCGAAACCCTAGAATCAAAGCTCTGATACCAAATGTTATGAAACCAGCTCACAAAAAGATAGAAAAGAGAGATCCACGCCTAAGAATTCAGCCTCTTCGAGGGGGCAACCTCCTTTACATTACATTAATGGAACAATTCTCCGATGATACAATGACAAAACCTCCTTTCTTATATATAGGAGTCTAAGGAGTCACCAATATAATCCAGCGACCTAACAATAATAATATAAAGCCACAAAAATATAATAGAGGGATTCTATGGGGCACAGAAATAACAATATGTGGGTAATAGGGGCACAAAAATATAAATAAGGGGTATAACTACAATAGTAATGGGGTAATCACTAGTATTATAGGGACCTAACAAAGAGTCTCTTCCCCTCCTCTGGATCTTTGGGCTCATTCTTTTGGATCTTAGTGGTGGAAAATGTGGCACTAGGCTCCACATCAATAATATTCTTCCCTTTATCATTCCCCTTGTTGGTTTTTGACTTAAATTTAGAACATGCATTTGATTAAGAAGCCTTCAGCTCATCCACTAATGACTTCTTGGCTCAACACTCACTTGTATTGTGAGTGGGGCTCTTATGGAAATCACCATTTCCCCATGTCCTTCTTTGTCTTCATGGTGTTTTTCTTTGTTTTCAGCTATATTGGGTTTTCCTTGGCCACCCCGCCTTGGATTTGCCTTATTTTTTTTGGTTTTGGGGTGTCTTTCGCTTGCTTTGGGTTCACAGATCCAAAGTTTCACTTCTTCTGTTTAAATTTCTGCTTAATCTTGATAGCATATAAATAGGCAATGCTAAGCAAGGATATGTCTAGGAACTCCATCTCATCCTAGCTATACTTGTGTAGAAATTTGTGGTACTTGAGTACCAAAATCCACTCAAAATCTTTGATACCTAGATTTGTGTAGAGGGTATGGCAACCATTTATGAACTCTGACACATCTTCGTCCCTTCCTTGCCGCAATGTGGTCCACTTTATGTATTTATATTCATAGCTAATGACAAGGTAATAGTGTTCCTTGATAGTGTCTCGGAAAGAATTCCAAGTGGCTGTGGATGGAAACAATGAGGATTCCCTCTCGTCCTTTTGTTCACAGTAGGTTTCCCACCAATCCTTGACATGTGGGGTAACTTTGAGGAGCGCAAAAGTAATATTTTCCTGATAGGAAAAGTCATGAACCGAAAAATATCCTTCCAATAGATTTAGCCATATATCTATGACGCCTATATCTATCTATCCTTCAAATATGGGAATTAAAGGTTAACTTGTATCTTAAAAGGAGTGGCACCTCTAGAGTGGTTGTTGGATGAAGATGTGTCACCTATGGGTAGCTGTCGTAGGATATGGGAAAATTTATCCATCATCACGTTCCATTGTCACTTGAGGGCTTCCTTGAGAAATATTTTTAAAGGATCTCCTGCCCCATCATCGTTTTTCTCTTTCACCATGGGAGGCCTTCGGGGTTTGAGAGGCTGGTCTTGCAAAGATTCAACTAGTTCGAGCCCTAACTCCCTATACCCTGACCTCGTTGGGACATGCAAAGAAAAAAAGAGGGAGAAAACTGCTCTGGTACCACTAATCTAGACTTATGAAAGAATACAACAATATACACACACACACACACACACACACACACACATAAACACAGAGATGCAAATAGATATAGAACTTCATTTCGTTAATATCAAAGAACTGAAATATGATTACATACATAAATGGAAATAAACCAGCTCAAGTGATGGTAGCTTATCTTTGAGAAGAGATGTGGTGGCTACATGACTCAGACCTGTGTTACATTGAGGCTAAAAGGCCTATTTATTATTGAGAAATAATGGAAAACCTTAAACATGAAAAAACATAATGATAGGAGATGAAGCGCAAAACAGTGGGCCTTGTTTGGGTAAATTGGTACATCAACTTCTTGGGGTCGTAACTTTGTCATACGATCTCCATTTGGCTATCATAATACCTCATTTTGAAGATATCAAAGAGGAGGCCAAAAAAAAAAAAGTAGAAAAATGGGTTATGGACTTTTCTAATCTCTCCATTTTCCATAAATACATCTTTTAGTCCCTCAAAATATCTCTGGAAGTTTAGGACCTGAAAAAATTCCACAAATAGTATTTTGTTCTACAATTAAGGAAACTGAAAAGAAACAATGGTGGGAGTCCAAGTGGAATAGGTGAGTGGCCACCAATATCCACCTAGATTAGTCCTCCCCTCTTAGGAAGCAATGGTCCTCATTATGTTGAGTGCCTCCATGAGATGGGGAAACTTCTACTGAACTTGGTCCCTGGTGAGCCACTTGCCTTGGTGCAGTAGTTGGCCAACTTTGACAACCCAATACAGTTGGATATTTCGCTAGTGAGTGTTCTCGATATGTGTGTCCATCATCCAATAGCTTGTGTTATGTTCCATGTAGTCTAGGTTCAACTCTGTTGGTTTGAGTTGTTCTGCAATGTCTGATGTGTCCATTAATGGTAGAAAGTATGGTCAAAGCCAATCCACATTGAACACTGGGTGCAAGCCAATGAATATTTGAATGTTGAACTCAAAATCATTATCTGATACAACCTTAGTGATGGTGTAAGGCCCATATCAAAGTGGTTAAAGCTTGCGGTGGGGCCCAACGAGGCACTCCTTTTGAAAATGTAACCAAACTTTGTCGCCCACCTAGACCTTGTGTGGCACCCGATTCTAATCATGACACTACTTGTACTTAGCATAGGATTTGTCCAATATGTCATGGACCTATTGGAAAATGTGTTGAATGCACTCAATGAAGTTGTTATCCCTGTCAAATTCAGACTGGACATGAGACGAATCTTCCTGAGTAGCTGCAAATGGTATGGCCACATCAATCAGACATAGTTCTAGGAATCCAAACCCCACCTGAAAGGGGTTGTGGCTAGTTGAGCTATGGAGAGCTCTGTTGTAGCTATGCTATACATAGGGGTGGCTTTCATCCCGTGTTCTTGGATGCTTTGAGTTGTACATATGCATAATTATTACGATCATCCTATTGACGACCTCTATTTGGCCATCAGTTTGAGAGTGGAAAGCCATGGAATTAGTGAGATTAGTATCCAACATCAACCAAATACTTGACCAAAATGTACTTACACTTGTTCAAGGAAGAGCTTAGTAGTGGCTTCTGCTATGATACTCTTCTTGCAGGCTGCTGGAATGGCCATGTTAAAGAATGTATTGATGACCATGAAAAGGCAGTCCTTGCCATGCTTAGTAGAAGTAAGGCATAACATGTAATCCATGGAGATAGATTCCCAAAGTCAACTAGGAGTAGGAAGAGGAGTATATAGACCTTTCCTCTTAATCGTCGATTTGGAAATGGCACATGTAGTGTAGGATTTGATGTAATTCCCAACATCTTGTCAAAGGTTCGGCTAATAAACATAATTTTGTAGCACTGCCACATCAACCATTTAACTCAATCCTACAACAAGAAATCATTAATTCTAAATGTAGAAATAGAAAGAAAAAATAAGAGATGCATGTGAATGAGCAATGAAAAGAAGGAAAGAAAGTGATATAAAAGGGCTCTGAGGCTCCTGGGATGGCCAAGCCCAAGGAAACTTAGAGACCTATAGAGGAGAACAAGATTTAGAAGCTAAACATGACACCAATATTCATTATTTTCATCAATAGAATTACATCCTTGCAAGAAAATATAATGGAGCTACAAAAATACAAGCTCTCTCCACATTAACCCTCATGAAAATCCCCCTAGAGGCAAATTTGACTTGGTACTTATACAAAATGATTAGGAATCATTCCCCATGAATGGAGGAAGCTTTCCCCACCAAAATCCCTTGATTAGTGGATCTAGTCCCCTTGATTGGTGGAACACATTCCTAGATTTTCTCAATAATTGGAGTTCCACAATTTGTGCCATAATTAAATAATATCTTGTTGACTTATAATTTATTATTGATTCTCTAGTAGTAGGGAATAAGTCCCTAAATTGTCTCCTCCTCCAACTCTTCATAATCTGCCCAATATTCTCATAATATTCCACGAAAAATAAATAATATTAGGCACAAACATTCAATTATTCATAAACATTCCTAATGAATATATTAAAGTTAAAAATAAGTTATCTAATGCAAAAAGAGAGGTTTAATGTGATGAAGGATGGTCATAGGCCTTAAGTTATTGTTTAATTTAGAGGCATGGGCCTTAATTTATGTCTAATTTAGAGGCCCATCATACCCCCTGCTGAAAGTGTTGCTCATCCTCTAAGCAACTTAGTGTCCTCATTGTGCCTCATCCATGGCCCTGGTGGCCTCTCTCTTTTGCATTAAGAATATTGGTTGCAAGTTCTGCAAGGACAAGCCCAAAAACATATTTTTGCAAAGAAAATTCATTTTTTCTTGAGACCATTAGCTTGCCTTCTTCTCCTTATTCAAGATTAGTTCTTGACTATTTTTCAATTTGGCAAGGTCTTCCACACCCTTATCAACCATCTGCTACCTTGTTCCATCATTTGAACACCTATAACTCCCTCAAACCGCATTTAGATGAGAACTAGAACATCTTGTAGGAATTCTTATCAAAACAACAAGAAACCAGTTTTGAGCATAAATGATAAACTAGGGTTAGGGTAGGTCCTCAGCTTCACTCTTATGCATTTCTCCCATTTTTAGGCCTTGGACAAAAGCTAGAAAGATATTGGCGACATTTTGGAACACCTATTTTCATCACTGTAGTTTGACTTTTAATTTGATGGTGAATGCCTTATTTCTTTTTGTTGCCTTCTTCTTCTCCCTTGTGGCCTAGATGATTGCCTAATGGCCTTGGAGTTCTCTATTTTGATTAGGTCTCTCTTAGGCACTATCATTTTGGGTTTTAGCACAATTTTTTTCTTTTCTTCCTTCTTGTAGCAACATTTTTCCTTCCTATAGTAGTCATTCCTTCTTCCTTCAGAGTCTTCTAACTATATGGGAGTGATGAGAAATGATGAAGAGGGATTGGATGATGATGTTAGGTCTCAAAGGGAGTAGTGTAGGTTTGTGAAAATTGAGAGGATACTCTTGTTTTTGTTTTTTTCAAGAATGAAATGGGATGGATGAATGATGAATATATAGTGAATATGAAGTGGATGGAGGGCTCGGAGTGTTGTGGTGACTTGGCCTTTGCAAAAATTTCTTCTTTTAACTGCTATCCTCATTCCTTGAAATCACCACCCTTCATAATTTGACTTCCCAACATTGCATGAGTGAAGGAGTGAGTTGCAATTAAATAGTTGAGGGTAGTTGAAACTGTTGCCCAATCATTAGCTTATAAAACCTCATCTCTCATGCATTGACAACAAATTTCTAACTATAATATGCTCAAGAGAAGAGGTCAAGAATATTGCATACCTGTACCTACCTAATGGTTGTTGGAGAGATAGGCATGTTGTTGCTGAGTTGATGTTGATGTGCAGGTATTGGATGGTGATGTTGATGATCCTAATGCTACTGCTAAGCTTTGGAGGAGCTTCTTTGACCTATGGATCTCCTTTAAAACTGCTCACTCCCTATCCTGTAGGTGATGTTCTATATCTTGTAGGTTTATCGGACATCGATGTTTTTTCCATATCTCTGAAACGGTAGACTAGATTGAGCTGAATCTTTTTGAGCATGTTCCCATCCTCATTGTCCACCTCCCCATAGAAACATTTTGGTCAATGGATACATAGATCTCAAGAAAAACTAAAAATGGATGAAAGTGATGGAGGCCAATTTCTTGGAAATCATGTACTAGAATTTGTTGAAATTTCTTGGGCATGTTACCATCATCCATATGCATCTCCCCCTGAAACATCTTGGCAAATGGATGCATGGTTTTCAAGTTATGACAAAAACAAATCTTTTCTCTGTGTATTTTTGTATCCTATAGTAAAACAAGGCATCCTGTAGTTTTTTAGGACAACAAGAAAATTGAATGGTAGAAGCTTGAGAATGATTGGTGGATGGTGGAAATAGATGAGGGTGATAGATTGGCATGGCCTTGGCCTTTCTAGAGAATTTGAGTAAAGGAGGAGAAAGTCAAAATTTGACTTCTTTTGACTAGGATTGACCAATTTTCCCTTTGGTACCAACTTGTTCTTGTTGCTTGTAGATGTTGGAGAGTACATGCATTCATCAAAGATATAGATGGAGAAAATATTTTTTATTTTTTTTCTCTTTTTTTCTTCTAGGCATACTAGTCACCTCAAGGAGGTTTTCAACTAGTAGGTCTTCCTAGGCACCTCAAGGGAGGTTTTCACTTAGGATCTTTTCTTTTTTCCCAACCCATTGACCGCCTCATGGAGGTTTTCAATCAATGAGCCAATCTGAGGTGCCTCTAAGGAGTTTTTCACCTGAGAATTTTTTTTTTCAATTTTTTTTTCTACCCTATCCTACTTAAAAAAAAAAAATCACTTTCAAGTATAAGAATACTTCCAATGGATCCATGTGCACATAAAGATGATAGAAAAAATGATGTGGAGGCTTGAAATGTATATGTTGACATGTACCTAGATTTCAGAGACCAAATGATTTGACATTGAAAGGAACAAGCATAGCTGAGGAAGAGAGTGATGTTGCAATTTAGTGACTGTGTGGAACCATATTTCAATATAGTTGTGATGTCCTTGGTCCTTTTTCTGATCCCAATCATTCTTCATGTCTTCCTCTACCATGACCTTCAAATATTCCTCTTTTTGCTGATTGTTCTCTTGAATACATGGATGATTAGATGGTAACCATGAGGGAGTTCTCTCGATCTCTGATTTTGATGTCTACTCTTCATTAAGTGCAGCCCATGATTCTGTGGTCTTTTGATTTGAATCGTCTTCCTCTAGATGTGGTCTTTCAATGATATTAAGATAATCTCTTTTTTGCAATACTCTTTTTGAGCTATGATGAATACCATTGATATCAAGAGGATATGTTTGTAAGTGTTGTACCTCAACATTATATGTGGGATGAGCTACTTCAATGTGTGGGTTTGGAAATGGTGGTACAGGTAGCTGAGTGGGAGTGTATATTTGAGATGGATGTGGATGGGCTTGTGGTTGTGGTGGACGTAAATGGTAAGGATAACATGGAGTTGGGTATGGAGGATATTGACGAAAATACTGAGGATACTGTAGATGGCTCCCATAAGTTCCTTGCCAACCTTGTTGCCAAGATTGGTTTTGGGGTTGAGATGGCCAATGTTGCCAAGGAAAGAGTGTGTTCCAATTACTTTGAGGTGGATGTGCATAATCTTGAAATTGTGAATTAGGCTCTTGCATAATATGATGTTGAATAGGCGGAAATGGTCCTCTTGGAAACATCCCCGCATTGGCAATTGACTTGCTCCATTGTCCTCTTGGAGAGATTTCTTCAACCTTGGTAATGATGGACAATATCTAACATCATGTGATTCTGCAAAAAAAATATCAACATTTTCTTTTCCTTCATCTTGCATTCTTAACATTTCTACTTTTTTGTTAGACTGCTAAGAATTTATGTTTTAAAATCATCAAACAAATTTCCAAGTTTAGCTTGACTTATCGATCTTGATGCTGATTTACCTACTCTTGTTTTTCCTCTTGATATGTGTTTTCATGTTTCACAAATTTCCTCAAATTACGATTGATATACATCACCTCTACTCATGAGATTAAGGAGATAAATCCACTCATCCCTTATTGTTCTAAGTAATAGGGTTTTTAGTGTGTCAAATCCTAAATGATGTAGTTTTCCCCTCTTAACATTGTACATGAACTTCTCTATTAGATCCTCAAGGCTCTCATCTTCTCTTTGATTCATTCTAAAGATTTATCATTTAAGCTCATGATCTTATATTTTTCTAGGAATATCTTTTGCATATCATTCCATGATCTTATTGAACTAGTCCCTAAACTCATGAACCATTTAAGAGCTCTATCCTTCAATGTCGTTGGAAACAATCTCAATTTTTGAGTTTTTAATAAGTAACCATAATATCTACAAACAATTTCAAATTCAAAGAGAAAGGTTTCCGGATCCTCTGACCTTATACCATGAAATTTTTGAAGAAAAGAGGGACAGATGCTCTTCATGTGCACACTACCATCAGTATCTTGAATGGTAAATCTGAGAGGATCTTCCTCATTGTCATCATCTCCATCCATTTATTCTACTTTATTTGTCATATTCTTCTTCTACCTACAAAAGTGAATGGTGATGTGGCCCTTACTGCACCACATGATCAATTGGAGGGGTGGTTGGTGTTGGAGAATCTTTTGTTTTTGTTTTTATGATAGAATGAAAACTATAATGCAATGCAATTTTCTACTTTTGAAATTAAATATGCCGAATGCAAATATTTTTTGTTTTTGAAAAAGGTAAAAACAAATGAATCAACTAGGGAAGAAAACAATGCATACATTGACACCTCCTTGACAACGACGCTAAAAAGTGACGAGCGTCGATATTGCAACAAGAATGATGCAACTCCCAAGGCTACCGAATTTAATTATCAACTCGAGGTTCGTACAAACTTAAGAGGTATCGGCATTATATTTGCAGCATACAATGTATCCTTCCTTTACTTTCATGATGTAATGGAGTGCATATACTGAAGTCAAATCCCAAACTAATTGCATAAAATGAAATGCTCGAAATGGAACCTTAACCTATTGCAACAAAGAAAGTACAAGGAAAGAGAATGAAATCAAATGCTAAAACACACCATTTCTAACTAACTCTTAAGAGGATTTGCTTCAAAAGAATGCTAAGTTAACATGTATGCAAACCTACTGTCCTAAGCATGTAAATTCAAGCCATCAAACCTTCTACTGCTATGCATGTAAATAAATAAAATAAATTTGTTTATCTTTTTGTCTTTTTGTCTTGACGAAAATGAGGTGGTAGTCTTTAATTCGAATATGGGTTAACTTTGTAACCAATCAGCTGCACACAAACAGATTTTGTACGTGGATTTTCACCCTGAGGGTCTTACTTATCTGACCAATCATTGTCGTTCCCTCATTGACTTCTCTTTTTATCAAGCGCTTCAATCTGCGCTGTTGATCTCACTTCTCCAGATCCAACGAATATTGCATCGTCTGCTAACCAACTAACCCGGATGATTTCCATCGTCTATGTGACTCGTCCAATCGAACAACTGTCACACAAAATCTTGCACGATGGATATCAGGTTGAAAGTGTGTGAGAAAAGTGGTTTTCTTGTGCTACATGTCACTCGCTAAGGTTAATCGTGTGAATTTTAGGAATACTGTTTACAGCCTTTAGGGCGAGCGAGATACTACTTCCCACTTGTCAATACCACCCACATGCTTGATTCATACTTTTAATAAAGGCACTTAGGGAAATGTTTAGAACTTGAACTCAGTATTAATTCTTAACACTAATTGACTATGATTTATAAATAGAATGTATGAACAGAGAAAAATACCTGATTAGGGTCCAAAATGTCGATACATAGTCATAAGAGAATTTCTATACCAGAACAGTGCGTCCACACCACACTTCAATCAATTATTCAACAAAATGGAAATTACAGAGTCTTGGCACTCTTAGCTCGATTACAATAGTTTGTCTAACCTCTGTTTCAATCTCAAACCCTATCTCTGTCACACCTCTAGCTTACTCACTCTATTCTTGATAATCTCTCTTTAATTACATTCTTTCCTCTTTTATGAATCAAATCCTATCATAACTGCATTGACAACTCAATCTCTATTTTTATCACTCGACCATTAAATCCCTATCCTCAAGCTCTAATACAAATCTATGATAACACTCATCTCTTATTCTAAAAATAATACAATGATCTAATTATTACAATAATTAAAGCAAAGATAAATTTGAGAGATCCAACATTCTAGATTTGGGAATAAGAATACTAATCTAAGAAACTCAATAATTACTATGAACTTCCATATATTTTCCAAGGATGAAATAATGCTTGTGATCCTGTAAAATAACTTACATCAACCATTTAACTCAATCCTACAAGAAGAAATCATTAATTCTAAATGGAGAAATAGAAAGAAAAAATAAGAGAAGCATGTGAATAAGCAATGAAAAGAAGGAAGGAAAATGATGCAAAAGGGCTCTGAGGCTCCTGGGATAGCCAAGCCCAAGGAAACTCAGAGACCTATAGAGGAGAACAAGATTTAGAAGCTTAACATGACACTAATATTCATTATTTTCATCAACAAAGTTATATCCCTGCAAGAAAATACAATGGAGCTGCAAAAATATAAGTTCTCTCCACACTAACCCTCATGAAAATATCCCTAGAGGAAAATTCAATTTGGTACTTATACAAAATGATTAGAAATCATTCCCTATGAATGGAGGAAGCTTTCCCCACCAAAATCCCTTGGTTAGTGGATCTAATCCCCTTGATTGGTGGAACACATTCCTAGATTTTCTCAATCATTGGAGTTCCACAATTTGTGCCATAATTCCATAATATCTTGTTGACTTATTATTTATTATTGATCCTCCAGTAGTAGGGAACAAGTCCCTAAATTACCTCCTCCTCCAACTCTTCATAATCTTTCCAATATTCTCATAATATTCCACAAAAAATAAATAATATTAGGCACAAATATTCAATTATTCATAAACCTTCCTAATGAATATATTAAAGTTAAAAATAAATTATCTAATACAAAAAGAGAGGTTTAATGTGTTGAAGGGTGGTCATAGGCCTTAATTTATGTCTAATTTAGAGGCCCATCAGTGCTCGACATGTTCCTCCTCATTCTTAGAATATACTAGTATGTCATCAATGAATACAATAACAAACCTGTCCAGATAAGGACACAACACACTATTCATCAAACACATAAATGTAGCTAGAGCATTAGTCAAACCGAATGGAGCAACAACAAACTCATAATGCCCATACATGGTCCTGAACATAGTATTGAAGATATCCTCTTCATTGATGCGTACCTGATGGTATCCCAATCGTAAGTCGATCTTAGAGAACACTTATGCTCCCTTAACCTGATGAAACAAATCATCAATCCTGGACAAAGGGTACTTGTTCTTGACCGTAACCTTGTTCAACTACATGTAGTCAATGCACAGTCTAAGAGTAACATATTTCTTCTTTATGAACAACACTGGTGCACCCCAAGGTGATAAACTGGGTCTGATGTATCCTTTTTCCAACATTTCCTTTAGCTGCAACTTCAACTCTACCAACTCATGTGTGCTCATCCTATAGGGTGCTTTTGATGTTGGAGCTTCCCCTCGCACTAACTCAATACAAATGTATACCTCCCTATGAGGTGGAAACTATGTAATGTCGTCAAGAAATACATCCTGAAACTGCTGCAAAACTGGGTACCTTCTTAACACATGTATCCTCAATCTCCTTACCCTTGTCACTAGAAATGTGCATTGCAAACATCACACAACTTTTTTTGCAACTAAGCTTGGCCTGCATAGCAGTAACCATCCGCACTGATGTAGGCTTCTTATTTCCCGGCAAATTCCTCTTTCCCCATTATCATCCACACACTCAATGGCCTTGTCGAAGAAATCAACTTTGGCTCTATGAAGGTATATCCAGTCCATACCAAAAATCATAATATATGATCCCAATGGTAATACATTCAAATGTGTTGTTGTAGGCATACTATTTAACTCAAATGCACAAGCTCTTACTATTGGCTTGATGGGCCCTGATCTAGGTTCAGCATTAGTCAACCAAGAAAATCAATACACTACTGGCACTTTCAACATCAATCTACAGAGTGCAGACTGAAGTCTCACCCAAAGCAGTATGAGGAGATGCAGGAAACAATTTTCCGCAGCCTAAGATGGTTGTGATGTCATTTTTACACTTTAACTTTGCCTTCGTGGAGATTGATAAGCCTTTAGGGCTTATCGATGTACTTCTTTATTAGTCTTTTAGAACTTCTGCGAAGGTCTGCGATCATCCTTTGCGTAACCTAAATAAGCGATTCATGCACTTACATGCCTCTGTAACTACTTTTCTATATATTTTCCCGAATTATATTAAGTGTTCTCCAACTCTACCATGTAATTGAGATTGTCTTCGTGTAAACATATATCTCTACTGGCATTCATATATCAGAGGAAAACATATATATTATCACATCAAATTAGCAATAAAACATAAACTATGTGCTTAACATAACATAATTGCATGTAATTGACAGAAGTAAAATACAAAGTAATTTCAAAATAATTCTCTTTATTAATGATTCAGATTTCTAGTACAGACTCTAACTGCCCTGTGCACACAACTGCAGGGGTCTGCGCACTCGGTTGTAGACTTCTACCCTAGGCCTCTGAGCACTCAGCTGTAGGGCCTCTTTCCTACGCTAAGACTCTTGCTCTTAGCTCTTCATAGACTCATCAATGTCTCCAACTATGAACTAAACTATCTTAGACTCCTCTAAGACCTCCTTTTTATACGATCCCATGGTGGATGAACCAAGGGAGGATCTCATCAAGCCGACACAACCTATCTAAACTAAGGGTAGAAACCCTTTTTGACTCTTGATATCTTCACACTCTGAGACCACAAAATTCGGAGACTTTACATTCCTTTATACATAATTTTTGCTTTCTGCCCCAAGACTTGGGCTTTTAACCCCAAAATTGACTCCAAGGGACCCATTCCCAACAGGCCCCCAACACAAACATGGTGACAAGCCCTCAAGTCACTTGGCTGGTGCGGAGATCTTGCCACTCCAAGCTCCACTTGGACTACTGCAACTTCAATAGTGCAATGTGTGTCTACCTGCTTCATCTCCTTGACAGGATGCTCCATCATTGGCCTTGCACTATCTAACTGTATCTTTTAATAAGTCACCCGCGGACTAGCCAGCTTGACTTAAATAGTGGTCGTGATCAAATATGCCTCATCCAGCAAAGGCTTCAAGCGAGCCTTCAACGCTGCTTCCTTGTGCTAAGCTACATCCCCCTGCTCTTTCAGTGCCTTTGCCTCCTACAGATTTTCTAACCTTTGTGTGATGGCGACAGTGCGTGACATCGTTTTAGCTTAGTCATATCATTGTTGCATCTCTTGCGCCTTCGTTTCCAGCCTCTGTACATTGGGGTCCTCTTGCAGGCTGGTGATGACTTTGAGCAACTGCTCAAAGAGTGCAATGCAATCTTTTACTACATTGTCAACTACTACCACGACGTCTTTCACAGCTTTCTCACGCTGCTCTCTGACTTCTGGTGGAGTTAAAGGGTGGGCCTTCAACTGTAGTTCTGCAATCTTCAGGTTCAGGTCAAACTAGACCTTTTCCAACTCTGTTCTTGTGTAGTGCACTCTGATAGTGAGCTTCCGAATCCGCACATATATTGGCTCATCACTAGAAAGCATAGCCAAATTGAGCCCAACTTCTTTGAGGGCACTGACAACAGGCCTATCAGCTTAAGTTTCTGTGGTTAGCGCTCCCTCTGGCAGCACTATTTCCAAGGTATCCAGCGTGTGCACCATTCCTATTGCTTCTGATGTGCCGGGCACCAAACTAGTTGATGCCATGCTGCTTCATCCCACGCTGGTCTGTACCTGCAATTCTTGGATCTGTAGCTTGCATAGAACTATCTGAATGGAACCCAAGGCATGTTTATGTTGGAGCTTGAACTGCTACAATTGTTCCATGGTGGCTTCCCTTACTGTATCACCGATATCATTCAAATCACCTTCTGTTAAGGTGATCAGATAAAGGGAAGTCTTTCTAGCCTTAGACTTGTTTCATGACCCTACCTTCTCTGGATCGCTATTGCACTTAATGCAGAATGAAGTAGTCTATGGGTTTGATCCTACCTATTCCAACTATTGGTCCTCCTCCTCTGTCTCTGGGGAAGGCAACTTCTGACTCCTGTCAGAGTTGTTCTCCTCTTCTTCCACCCGTCCTCCTGTCTACTTTGTGATAGGACACTCTGCCTTGGACCTGTCCTCAACCTCCTTTTTTCTCTTGGCGACCAATGTTTCCATCTTCGGCTTAGCCTCTTCCTTTTTTTTGCTGCACTGTAGACTTGCTAGACCCATCTGTCAAGTCTGAGGTAGAGCACCTATCTACTAGCCAGTGGTTGAGGACCACTATAATCACGTCATCTGTGGCCAGGTATGGTAGTTCATACCATTTCTGCTCAGGATCCTTTCACATGTGTGTCAAGACATGGTGGAAGTAGGCCTTGAACTCCACATACTCTCGCAACTTCTCAAAAATGGTTAGAGACAACCATGGTTTGCAGTTGATGGCCATATGATACTCATCTCCATTAAGATCCAAAAGACCTTGTTGTCCTTGACCCTTTGAGGGTCCTTTCTAGCCCAAAGTGAAGCGAACTTCGCTACTTTCGGTAGGTCAGGCGTGACCGGAGGAAATTGGATATCCTCTAGTAACTCCCACGTGACCAACACTATGGACAACAACAGCCATGCATAGTGAAATATTTTGCTATGATCCTATGCCTCTGAGTAGTTCGCGAGGAACTCACCACAGAGGTAGCACCCCCGTTTAAATTTTACACCCTACGCACACTAGGCTGCTAAGGCTACTACCAACGTTGACACTTCATCTGCACAACACTTCCACATGATCTTTCCTACCAAGATTTGCGTTGATACTTTGACTGCAGGGTCAGTTATACTTGTAATGGCATAGTCACGGGGCTTCTTAGCGAGTTTGAATTTGTCCTTCATTGCTTCAATGAGTGTTGGGCATGGGATCCCCACAAGGCAAGTTTTGGGGCTTAAAGCCCAAGTTTTAAATAAGTCCATTGTAAATACTCCGCAAATTGCAGGCGCGGAGCACGAAGTTGTAATAGAGTCATAGGGTTGTCTGCCCTTACTTTTGTAAATGTAGTGTCAGTTTGAAAAATCTACGCATGGTCCACAGACCATGGGATTGTATAAATAGAGTGAGGCTCTAAGTGTAAAGCATGATCAAAGGATAGAAATAAATCGATGAAGGAGTAAGTTGAAGTGTAGAGTTGTGTCTTTTGGGTCGTAGAGTGGGAGAAGGCTCTGCAACTGAGTGCGCAGAGGCCTAGTAGTCCGCAGTTGAGTGTGCAAAGCCCTGTAGCTGAGTGCGTAGGGCAGTTTTTTTGGCATTATGATGCATGTGTTGTACTTGATGGAAATCCTCTCATAGAAGATCATCTCACTTACATATAAATAGATGAATCTACAGAAGAGATATCAGATGTGACTGAATGCATGGGATGCATGACAACTCAAAGGAATTTGATGTTAATTCTAAGTGTGACAAGTTAGCTTTGCCATCAAGTCCAAAGGGGGAGATTGTTGGCATTATGAGACAAGTGTTGTCCTTGATGGAAAATCACAAGATGATAGATTATAGTGCAGTAGGTCAGTAGCAAAGAATTGATGATCAGATTACAAAGAATGAAGAAAGCTGAGTATACACGTAGGTTCACTATATACCAAGTCGTGTACATAGGCAGGTTATATGTAGGTTCACTATGTACCAAGTCGCATATATATGCAGGTTCGCTATATACCAAGTAGGGTATACACGCAGGATATACTCGCAGGTTCTCTATATACAAAAAAGCGTATACACGCGGGATTTCTGATCAAAAGTCACGTATGCGTATGCACGTACTTTCATGCACAGAAAAGCACGTATGTGTTGGAGAAATTACTTTTGGCCCATGGCAGTTAGTCCTTGGTATTTGAACCTATGATTTTGGACCGTAGTATCTCGTCAGATGTGTTGATCCCTAGTATTGGGTCCATGGTATTGGTTTGTTATGGTTTTGGACCATGGTATTGTGAGAGGCCTAAGACTATAAAAGGAGAAGAAGATCATTAGGCAAGTGTATGGAGAAAGTCTTGAATATCTGATGAAGGATGAGATCTAGTATGGAGGTTATGGGTTGCTTGATCTAAGCTAAGGAGGATCTCACAAGTTGATGGAGAACAAGATCTAAGGATAGATCAGGATCAAATGGTTTGAAATGAACTATCTCTATATGATTGATTATGTTTATTCTAGATCTGTATACTGACGCATGTAATGTTTTGAACTGGGTATATCTTAAGTTTGAGATAGCTGCAAGTCTTGTTTGGATATTTATAGATCTGTACGCGGGTTGGATTTGGTAAAAGCGCGTATGCACGCGGGTTTGGTTCGTCCAAGTAGCGTATACCATTTAAGCTGTGATTTTTGATGATACAGTTGGTTCTGAATATTGATGCAGAGTTCAGTGTTTTGCTCTGCGTTTCTGGTGACTGTTTTTGATGACAGGGTTTCAGTGTTGTGTATTGATGTTGATAAGTGTTTGTGAGCTTCAATGATATTGATGGGTCCAGTATGGAAATTGGATGAAATGTGGCCTTCAGATTGTAGTATTGTGCTTCAGTGTATCCAGTCTGAAAATTTATGAAACGTGGTACCTGGAGGAGAGAAGATTGTAGGCCGATGCCTACATACTAGTATCTTAGCTAGTACAAGAACTATGGGGGTTGTAGTTCCCTTCCAGAAGAAGCTGGAGAACGAGAGAGGGTTGTAGCTCTCTACAGGTTGCAACCTGCGTACTGGTAAAGGACTACACCAGTACATTGTAAAAGAAGTTTCTTATTAAAGGAAGATAGAAACAAATTGCAGCAGGTGGTTTTCACCCACATTTTCCACCTTATATAATGGTGTTCATGTGTGCTTCTTGTGTGTGATGATATGTTCCGTTTTACTGCTCATATGGTCAATGAAGTTCTGATGCATTAACTAAAGATCAACCTGTAATGGATTATCTGAATCATAAATAATCTGGATATACGCTCGTTGCTTTAGACACAGTCGCGTATACACGTGGGTTCACTTAACTAAAGAAGCGTATATGTATCTAAGTATGGAATAGAAAAAGTTTTACTAATTTAATAATACTGATTCACCCCCCCTCTCAGTATTATTTCCAACAATTGGTATCAGAGCAGGTCCTTTGATAGAAGCATGATCGCTTGAAGGAGATCCGTGGAACGATGGGAAAGAAGCTTAAAAAGAAAGCACCGAAGAAGAAGAAGACATCTCAGAAGAGCTATGACAGTGGGAGAATTGATTGGGGATTAGGCATAAGAAGCTCCTCAGATTTAGAATCAAATGAAGATGAACTATCAGGTATGAATTTGCTATCCTCTGATGTTCCAGCTATCTTTCCATATGGAAAAGATGAAAGTGATAGCGAAACAACTGAACTTGCTCTTATGGGTGAACAAGAAAGATATCAAATAGAGGCAGAATTTAAAAGGCTGACAGACAAAATTAGAGATCAACAAGATCTATTGAGCAAAAGGGAATCTGACTCCAAAGAAGAAGCTACCAAACTGAAAGCCAATCTAGAGTTATTCAAGGCCAAATATCTAAAGTTGCTAAAAGACTAACAAGAGGAAGAAAGCAAGATAAGGAAGTTTCACAGGGACAAAAATCAAAAGTTGCATGATGATGTAATATCTCTAAGAAAATAAGTCAATGAAAAGAACACAACAATCAAGAATCTCAGATATAGATCCAGTTACTATGAAAGTCTTGAAGCCACGATCCACTCGCTAAAAGAAGATCTTGAAGAATCAAAGAAGCAGAATAAAGATGTACTCCAAGCTATTGAAAAACAGGAAAACGAAGTCATCAGTTTAAAAGCACAGCTGGAATGTACCTCCAGAGTTCGTCAAATGCTGCAGGATGTGAATGAAGAACAAGAAAATGAGATTCTCAATCTAAGACGTCAGTTGGAAGAAGAAAGAAATGCTGAAGAGAACATGAAGATGCAATATCTTGAAAAGGAAGAGCAACATCAAGTTGAGGTAAATATTCTAAAATATAAATTAGAAGAAAAGGATAAGCTCTTACGATTTCAAGATAGTACTAAAATCTTGGATGATATTCTTAGTAGTCAAAGATCTCCTGCCATCAAAACTGGGCTTGGTTTTCATAAATCTGTTGAAGGTGAATCTAGTTCACAAAGTAAGACAAAGAACTCTAACGCAAAATCTGAAATGCTCAAAGGTCAATCTCATCATCAAGCAAGGAAAGAAATTCCTCAAAGAAAATCTTTTACTCCTACTATGAATAATGTTGAA
>APFE030439399.1:0-11777 GCA_000404065.3 Pinus taeda | reverse complement strand
TCAAATTTCGCACCAGCTGGTTGTTTAACGGCTCTCTTTCTTAATCAAATGAAAATGACACAAAACGGCCTATTTGGCCGGTTATAACGTTAATTTTGGTAAAATCACGCGATTGGCGCTTTTCTGCTGGTGACGTCAGCATGACGTCATGGTGGGCCCGCCGTACAGTGATGACGTGGTGCTGACGTGCTGGCCAGGGTGGCGGGACACGGTGGCAGGACGATGCAGTGGTAATACAGCGTGGAGGTTGACGGGGCGCGGGAGCGGGCGGTCGTGAAGTGACGTCAGGGTGACGTGGTGGTGGCAGGCGGTAAGTGGAAAGGTGGTAAGCGGGTTCCCTGCACCGATTTTGGAGCCAAGGTGGTATCGGGGAAGGGGCTCCGAACAGCTTCCGCGCCCGCCACGCGTCCCTGTACGGGCCGAAAACCACTCTCCCTGGATGTTATCGATCGGTTACTTTGGGTCATGACATTGACCGCCCACCCTTGGATCTCGGCCAGTGGAGATCGGACGGCTGGCGGGTCCTCCGACTGGTCGTGCAAGTTTGGAAGGGGCCCGCCTGGCGATTAAAATATTCAGTTTAATAATGTGCCGGGGACTTTAGGTTTAATGGTTTTTTGCGGGTTTTTATGTTTTGGCGAAAATCATTTATAAAGCGCAGACTATATAAAGAGGGGCAAACTGGATTTTATAAAATATAAAGGGCAACTGACCCCCGACCATAGGATAAAGCGCGGGGAGGGTAATTTTTCACTGTTTTCCGCCCTTTGGTGATTTTTTGGGTTTTTCAAAGGTTTATCAAGGTTTTTGAGGGTTTTTTGAGGAAAAATGGCATTTTGGGAATGGAAAGTGGTCTGAGGTGGTGCAAAGGGTGAGTCTTGGGTTCTTGACCTTGACCAGGTGTCAATCCAAGTCCCAGGGAGAAAATGGTATGGCTATAGTGCTAGGGAGGGGATATTTAAGCATTGTGGGGTTTATACACCATGGTGTTTATAATAATAGGGATAGTGGGGTATAGGGAGCTAGAATAGTAGAGTTAGCTGTTAGCATGGAGAAACACATGAGTAGGAGCTAGATCAACCAAGTTTTCTTTTGAAAAACAATTTGAAATAAGGGGTGGATCAAAATGAAAAGATTTTTGCACTAGAAATGTGGCTTCTTAAAGCCATAAGAATTCTTCAAATATGTAAATCTCTATGCTTTCTGTACCCTGGGAAAGGGTGTTAGTAATGAGTGAAAAACAGATGAAAACAGGGGAATTAGTCATGCACCAGTATGTTGCCTTTCTTGTAGATGTTTTAGCAAGCTTAATCTTGGGAGAGACAACTTTTCTGCAACCCCAGCTACCTACCCAACTAGATTTCCTAGCATTTTTTGTTCCTTCTTGGAGGGTGCACTTGGACTTGCAGACCCTTTGAATGCCTTTTCTTTTCATTGGCTTTTGCTTGGATTTCCTATCTAACACAACCCTTATTTCTTCCAAGGCCCCAGATTAAACAGTTGGGAACCTTTGTTTCTCTGCCTAGCTACTTGATCTGCCAAGATTAAACAGTTTGGACAGATATCATTCTCTATACTACAACATGGAAATTGAAAACATGGCATGATCCAGATTAGACTGTTGGACCAGTCACCAAAATTGAGTTCTTACAAAACTGATACAGACATTGCCTTCTCAGGGAAATATGAGATCTTTGCATTTGCCAAAGCAGAGCATATTTGGACCTTTGATATCCAATCATGAAATATGAAACCTATTGGTATAGGTATCCAACAGTATCAATAATCAAAGATTGTTGAAGGTGATTTCATCAATAATCAAAGATTCTTGAAGGTGTTTGTAAGGTGCCTTTGGTGAGCAGTAGTAGTGAGCAATATTTATTTGATTGTGACATAAGTGGCCTATTGATCTGAGTTTGAAAATGGATGAAAGATGGATTCACAGGGATGGAAATTGGTAAATTGAAAATAAGGGGTAGTAGCTCCTTCTAGTGGGTACTAGTAAACGAGCAAGGGAAAGAGTCCCTTTCAGTAGAGACTGATAAACAAGAAGGGGCCAAAGTCCCTTTCATCATAAACTGATAAGCGAGCAGGGGAAAGAGTCCCTTTTAGCAGAGACTAATAAACGAGTAGGGGAAATAATCCCTTTCAACAGATACTGATAAATGAGTAGGGGCAAGAGTCCCTTTCGACAGAGACTGATAAATGAGCATGGTTAAGAGTCCCTTTCAGTAAGGATTAATAAATGAAAAGGGGCAAGAGTCCCCTTCCATGGTAGCTGATAAAAGAGTAAGGATAGAAGTTCCTTTCAATAACAGTTGATAAACCTACAAGTAGTATCTTGTGGGGAAATGATGTAAGAAAGTTGAAGTCTGTAATAAAAATAAGATTTGCGTCTTGTGTATATGTTACTCATGTTCTTGATGTTTATGATGGTATGTTCTACATGATCGAGTTGTGTTGTTGATCCATGGATAAGCATTAAAGTGATTGAAAAGTGTAATTTGTAAAGAATTGTATAATTTGTCCACACTACTAATTCACCCCTTCTTTGAGTAGTGTCCTCATTTCCATTGTTTCTAACATTCCACTCTAAATTTCATTTTACACTAGTCAACAATGTGTATCCATTTATGTCTGAATCTTCGACAAAATCAACCAAGATAAACTTACCCAGATATTTTATATCTAGATCCATCCACTATATGGTAATGTATATGGCTCCTCCATTCCTAGATACAATTTAATGTTAAAATCACATCTAGCCCCAGATATAATGATGTATCTTTGTGATATTCTCATACTTAGAATATTATGAAATTTTCGAGGGACTTAACAAGGTTTTCCTTGTGTCTAAATGAGACTAAACACATACTCACGATGGAAATCAAAACTCCATTCTGTTGAAGCCCTGAAAATCGGGTCTACAACAAGGGGGATAACCACCAGGTCCGGACCTTGAAAGCAGCTCCTTTTCCATTTGGGATAGTGACTCCAACTGGGGATAATGGGATTAGTTTCCCAATTTGTTTGTGATGATGCTAAGGGATGATGTTTTCCTTCTTAAAAGTTTCTAAAGAGAATGCTTTTAATCTAAATCTAATCTAACACATGAAATTTTATTCTAATAAACGGAAACATCTAATTCTAAAAAACTATCCTAGGATTAACTCTTCACTTATGCGATCTAAAATAGTTTCCAACAGTAATCGGTAATAATGATTATTCAATTGCTGTGAGAAAAGAATCCATTAAAAGTAAATTGTTTCTTATAACAAATTAGCCAAAACAATTATGATAAGAATATCGCATAATAAGTTAATCAGACACTCAGCGTAAAAAGAATAGTTACCACTATATAAAAGTGCCAAATGATAACTGAACATTTAGGCCTTCATATATAAACAACTGAAAATAATATATCACTTGATGCATAAGTAGAAATCATTAAGAGATAAAAGTACCATTGATAATAAGTCCTACTCATGAGCTTCAGCGATATAGATTTATCTTCTCATAATTCAATATCTACTAAGACTACAGAAGTGCATTTCAGTAGCAGACATTAAACACAGATATAAATAAATCTCATTCCATTCATTTATCAAAACATCCTTAGAGGGTGAAGAATTGCATGTTCTGAAGAACTGTTTTTGATAAATTTATGGACCCCTCTCTAAATGCATGAGAGGGGTTTAAATACTACTAACTAAAGACTAAAAATAGTTATTACAAAAATATATGAGGAGGTTTAAAAGACCATCCTCATCTAAAGAAAAAATAAAATGAAATTAAACTGAAACTGTATCTAAAGATCAACTATGCATTAGTTCTCTTAAGTTGCAAGCATCCAGTATCGGCTTCAGGAGTGTCGGTTTTTTGACCTATGATTTTAATTGTCCTGTGAAGACAGAAACAACAAGCGCTGGCACTATCTTCTCGGTGGAATTTTTAAGGCACTTCAGAGTCATACACTGACTGTGTGGTTTCACCAAATATTGCCAGTAAGTGTCCCATTTAACTTAGTTAACTTTTTAATTGACTCTGCCCTTTCTTTAGCTTTCTGTCTCCAACGCATTTGCAATTGCTGTGTTTTTGGGAGAAATTGTGGAGCGGTTTCCGATATCAAGTTGGCTCTGTGTAGATTTTCAGTGACACAATTAATGACATTGCTTGTTGCTGTCGCTACTTCTTCCTCTGGATGTTATACCTTTTTTATCTGTGCATCCCTTTTATTAAACAACATTTCTTTGTGGGATTCATTAATCCTGGGCAACCCTGCTTTCTTGCCTTCCTTTGATTCCTGCCAATTCAAATAGTCAGAAACTTTATTATCAATTAAATTATAATCAAGTCGCAAATCTATGACTTGACTTGTGATTTTGTCACTCATTTTGCAATGAGAGTTCCATTGTGATATTCTTTGGCAAAACGTTTCCTACTGTTGCAAGAGTTGATCATTTAAGGCAAGGGCTTTTGTGACAAATTCTGCGACTTTAGGATCATCTTTGTGAATTTCTAATGTGGCCTATAACTGCTATTCTTTTTGGGCCAGATTGCTTTGATACTCTAACTGTATTTGCTGAAAGTCTTGTTGTAATTTTACCAATTTTTCTTCTTCTTCCTGACTAACGCTGGCCTACTGTAACTGTTGCTACAAAAATAGGATTTTATCCTCTTTATCTTTAAGCAATAGTTGAACTTCAGATGCTTTTTCAATAGTAGCAGAAGCATAAGCTCCTGCGATTTGGGACAATCTAGTTAGATTCTCTGTCGGATTAGTGGTAGGGTCTTGCCAAAGGACATCCAGCGGCTCTGCTTCAGGTGAGAGCATGCTGTCTAGTTTTCGCTTCTTTCTTTGTCTCCTAACCATAGCTTTGTGCTACGGACTATAAAAAACATCTAGAGGAGGTATTTCCTCCATCTTTGGCATGATTTTTAGATGACGGGGCTATTGGAATGTGCTCAGTTTCTGGAGCATTGACAACTGTTCCAACCACCCTTTCTATGATTATCTATGCTGGATTCCTTGGTGTCTCCACGTTTTGCTCCCTTGTGTTTATCAATTCATTTAAGTTTTCCCATTCTTTCTCCAGCTTTATTCTTAATGGCTTTTTTGGTTGGATGAGGGGAGCGGGAATTTCCACCTCTGTTGGTGAGAACTGTTGCTGCTCAGGATTCTCCTTGGATTGGGCAGTATCCCTAACCGATCCTTCACTCTTATTGCGATCGCTCTCTGTCCATCTAGACCTTTCAGGTGATTCTCTTTCAGACTTAGATTTAGACTTGTCTGGACCTGAGCTTCCACTCATGCTAATGCTGGGAGTGGGTTCTCTTATTGGTTCTATGTGCAATTTGTCCAAGTGGAGACTTGCCAATCTTTGTTCTCTATAGAGTTTAAACTCTTGGAATTTTGTTGGGCCAAACTAGATTTGGGCCAGGTGTAAGATGTCTCTGAGTGTGCTCTTCTACTGGAAAACATCGTCAAAGAGATCATCTTCCTTAGTGAATACCTTTATTTTAACTGTTGTGGTAAAATTATTTATCACATCAAAGGTATCAAAATATCTCCCTGGGAATTTAAGCAATCATAGACTCAACATATTGTCTACTTCCTTGAAAGTGTGACCTAGATCAAACTATGAAAAAGCCCCACAGACCACAGGGAATTGTGGCCAGATTGCCTTTTTCTTGTCCTTAAGTTCTCTGCTCATTCCTCCAACCCCACAGGTTTGGTAGGCTATTTCCCAGACCATCAATTTGTTAGGAACATACAAGGGAAGTACACGAGGAGAGGAAATGCTTCCGAATACTCTGATACAAGTGAAAAATTCTTCTCCAAACCATCTTCCCACAGGAGAATATCAATTTCAGCTTCAGGAGAGAATCTTGGGGCATCTGTATTATACAACATCTTGTGAATGGGTAGCATAACTCCATGGCATATTTTATAAAAATATGGGGTGAACTTAGAACCCCACAGTTCCTTATGGTAGGCTTGAATGGGTAAGGGATTCTGTACCATCCATTTCCAACCCATGAGATGAAATTTAGAAACAAAATAGATAGCATCCATGACATAGGCAGCTAGAAAGAAAGGAGGATAAATCTTATGAGAAGGACTCATTTTAGACCGATAATTCCAAATATTAGAGGCTAAGTTATCAGATAATATTTGGGCCCAGTCCATTATAGTGGCATTGGTGGCCACATCCAGTAGGGGTAGCCACTCAAATGAAAACTTATTTCTATCAGGTTTCTCAAATAACCTACATAACATTGCAGCAATGAAACAATACGGAGAAGAGAGGGAACCAGTGCTGTACATACCATATTTTTCCTTCTTTAATGACTCTTCGTTTGCTGACCAACTTTTGGTACATTCCACCAAATCTTCATTTTCCTTAGTGAATTTCTCCACAAACTGTTTCTTATAGCTAGCCTGCGGCTCTGGTAAATGATACATGCATCTTAAATTCTGTGGAGTAAATGATCCTATAACCTCTTGGTTCCACAACTTGAATTTCCTATCTGTTATCCCAGCATCGTCTATCACCCATTTGACCATATCTGTATAGGGAAGTATTTTTGGCCTTGCTGCGATACAATGCAAGAATGAGCATGCAAGCTCTGTAAGTGATGCTTCGAATGACCCACATCCATCTGCCGTAGCTATAACTTCCATGACTCTTGGGTTTTCTTCCTCCATCAGACTATACATGCCTTCCCAAGTAGATATCCCTACTTCTCTGGTATAGGTGGTGTCCGTGAATAATGGAGTCATCTCTATTTTTCAGATACCAGAGCGTTTCCTTTCTTCCCCATCACGTTCTACGCATTGCTCTGTGTATTGTTCTGCGTACCACTCCTGTGAGTTCACAAGTAGAGAACTAAGACACCATAATAAAGATAACGAATGATGGTAAGTAATAAGGTGATGGGAAAGCTCTTAATTTCAAAATCACATCAAATATATCACCTTATGTGAAATAACTGTTTCGCTTAGATCTAAATCATTTCTCATAAATAACCATCAAAGAAACCACTAATTTGACATTAATGCCCATAACTTGGTATCGGATGATGAGAAATATTTCATCAAACTATGAGCCCTTTTGATCTACGATAAAGCGATTTTGTGACTTGCTTTGCAATATCACATATCGCAATATCGCAGATCACAATATCGCTAATCCTTTTTCGTTAACAATCATTTGCATCATTATGCAATTGCGAGATGCTTTATTGCATTTCACAATATCGGGACGTTTTATCTTAGGTGGAACTGCGATATATGAGATCTGCGATATGCAATGAATCTGTGTGGCTCACGATCTCGATTCATCGCATTTTCACAATTTCAAAAGTTTCTTTATATATGATGCCCTCCATTTCCCTTTTGTGATGCGATGTTCATCATTAAGAGAATGATTTTATTTGAGACTTTTCATAATACTTAAGATTTTGCGTTTGCGGACGTTTTTCCTAAGTTTATGATAGTATGTTTTATTAAAAGGGAATTATAAGTGCTAGTTTTTTATTTTTTTAGAAGGGTACCCATTTATTTAGTCTTATTGCTAATACTAAATAAAAGGGGGGTTGTTGTTGGCCATAACAATTGGTGATTCACTAGAAAGAACAAATTATCTCTGATTATCTTTTGAATTTTCTAAAACTTCCAAAACATAAAAGTTTTCTGGAAAATCAAACTTTATTAAAGAAATATAAAGTGCATAATGCTCTTTGCCATTAACAATAGTTTGTTCCTTCTGTGCTAATTCTGATTACTTTCTTCCCAAAGCTAGTCATTGCATTTACATCAGTCACTACTTGGTTTATAAGGATAAAAACAAAGACGTCTCTGTAGATCAGTTTTAATTATGCTCATTTTTCGTAGGTAGAGCCTCTACTGCCAGTAGGCATTTATAGCCTTGACAGGGTTACCTATTACCCAACAATGATCCAGTATCCTACTTCGAGAAGTATACAATTTTCAAAGATAAATCCACATTCACACTTATTGCTTTCATTTTCTTTTATTTCTTAAAGAACAATGTATTGGTTTGGTGGCCAAATTTTGACAGTGTCACTCACTTGATTTATAACTTTACTGAACAAGCTAGCTCATGATGAGACCCCTTGCCTTTTTATTGCAACAATCTTGAGTCATTGCCCTGTTTTGGTATGCAGCTTGGCAATGTCAACTAGTTATAATATTTATGATCATGATAAGCCGACTCTTGATGAGATCTCTTATTCTTTAAGTTCATAGTGCATAGGTGGATTACTCTTTGAAACTTGTAATTCCCTAAGTGGGGAGAAGTCATTGGTTCCTTAAGAATAGCTCTGGATGGTAATTATAGAGTTTTTGAAGATAGCTTTTCTATAGAGAACCTTCGTTTCGTTATTGATGCTTTTTATGACCGAGATAAAACAAATTCCCACTAAAGGTTGTTTTTAATCAAAGTTTGTAAGGTTGAAACTAGTAAAATTTTCAGGCTTGTAGCACTTGACTATATTTTTCAATAATAATGATTAATTTTCCAAATTAGTTCTATTTATACAGGCAGAAAAAACAAAATTTACAAGAGACACTAATATTTTTCATGAAATCAAAAAGTAACCATTTACAACCTGTTTTATTATCAAAATAAAGCTATAAAAAATAATTTACAAAATTATAAGAGGTCATCTTCTATGGAAAGTATTTTTTTAGGATCTGCCCATTAACAGGTAAAGATTCTCTTTTCCTTGCTAAATCTTGCAACATGAAAGTCGATGGACCTATGATTTCAACAATTTGAAATGGTCCAAGCCACATCCGTTGGAATTTAGAATGTTTTCCTTTTTCTTCGTGAGCCTTATCCCATTTCAATGCTAAATCTCCAATTTCAAAATCCTTCCTAGATACCATGTTTGAATTGAAAGAAGCCTTTACTAATGCTTGATGATGTGCATGGGTAATTTTGGCCTGTTCTCGTTGCTCTTCTAGCTTAAGGATCTGCAATTGTCTTAGTTGCAAAGATGAAGAAGGTGTTTCTTCAATAAATTGAACTAAGGCTAAAGAAGGAATTGCTAGATGAGTTGGGAGAACTACTTCTTTCCGTTAAACCAAATTAAAGGGCGAAGTGCCAATTGAAGCCTTTGAATTATTCGATCTGCCTAAAGAGAATACATCAAATATCAATGCCAAGTTCTATGATTCTGATCAATAGTTCACTTAATGATTCTGATTAGGTTTTTATTTGTTAATTCAGCCAACCCGTTCCCTTGTGGGTAATAATTGGCAAAATACTTAAGTTTAAAACCTCTTTTAAGTGCAAATTCAGTCATAGCATTGCTATAAAAATATGATGCATTATCGAACATTAAAGCAGAAAGTAAGCCAAACCTAGTAATTATGAACTGATCTATGAAATCAATGATATGTTCAACATTAGCTGTTTTGAGAGGAACTGCTTCTACCCATTTAGTAAAATAATTTGTAGCTGTAAGGATGTACCTATGCTGTTTAGAAGAGTGAGGAGTGATCTCACCTAATATATATCCAATCCCCATTGCTCAAATGGTTGGTCGATATTAACTGGTTGCAATGGCAATAATGGTTTCTTCTGTCTTCCAACAGCAGTTTGACATACTTGACATTTCCTTACATAGCTATGTGCATCTTTAAATAAAGTAGGCCAATAGTATCCTGTGTGCAAAATTTTGTGTGCTTTTGCATCTCCTGCATAATGTCCACCTGCTGGTCCATCATGGAGTTATTGCAACACTTTTTCAGCTTCAGATTTCTCAAGACATCTAAGAAGAACAAAATCATAATTCATCCTAAAAAGTACATTGCTTACAATTTGATATTGTTTGGCTTTCAATCTTAGGGCTCTTTTCTTTGTATGATTCAGATTTGAAGGAGCATATCCATTTTTAAAATAAAACATGATATCAACATATCTCGATTCAATATTGTTTAGGATTACCTCATACATTTGTACCTCTTGAATGGGAGATGGCATTTCTAATATAAGCGATGCTCCAGCCAACATTCTACAAAAGCCTTGGCCTTTTACAATATTTTCTGGCTTGATCTCAACGTCATATTCTTGTAGGGCAGTGACCCAATTTTCTCTCTTTTCACCCATGTCTTTCTATACCAAGAGATTTCTTACTGCTGGAAACGACACTATTATCTTTGTATGGGTTTTAAGAATAAAGGGTCTAAAGTGTTTGATTGCTTTGAAAACTGCATAAGCTTGTTTCTCAACGTCAGAATAATTTAATTCAACCCCTTCCAAATTTGAATTAAAGAAAGCAATTGGGACTTCCGCTTTGTCTTGATTGGCTTGAATGAGTATTGCAGCATATGACTTCTCAGAGGCAAATGTATACAAAATGAAATGATCGGAAAAATTTGGAGTCACTAGGGATGGGGCATTAACAATCGCTTGCTTAATCAGATTGAATGCTTCATATTCTGCCTGACCCCATTTAAAGAGTGAATTTTTCTTGATCATTGCTTGTAATGGTGGCACAATTCTTGAGAAGTCTGGGACAAATCTTTTTACAAAATTAATTTGACCAAGGAAGGATTGCATTGTTTTCTTATTATGTGGTAAGGATATCTCAGAAATTTCCTTAATCCTATCTGGATCAATATGGATCCCAGGTTTAGACACTATAAATCCAAGAAGTTTTCCTTCACTTAATGCAAAAAAGGAATTTTTTGGATTAAATGAAATCCCATACCTTTGACAACGTTGAAATATTTGTTTTAAATCTCTAAGGTGATTACTACATTTTTTAGAATATACTGTTATGTCATCCAAGTAAATCACCACTAATTTGTTTACTAATCCCTTAAATGCAATATCCATGGCCCTTTGAAATGTGGCACCAACATTAATCAACCCAAAAGGCATCTTTTGATATGCATATGTACCCCATTTGTTTCTGAATGTGGTTTTTAGCTGATCATCTGGATGGACTAAAACTTGGTTGTAGCCAGAGAAACCATCTAAAAAGGACATCAATTCTGATCCCAAAACTGCTTGTAATATTTGTTCCATAGGAGGGAGGGGAAAATTATCCTTTTGGAAGGCTTTGTTAAGATTCTGAAAGTCAATACAAATTCGAATGTCTCCGTTTTTCTTTCTGACTGGAACTAGATTGGAAACCCATCTAGAATGTTGAACGGGAAAAATAATTTTGACTTTCAAAAATTTATTGAGCTCAGACTTAATCTGACTTTCCAGATTAGGATGGATCTTCCTCAGCTTTTGCTAGACTGGTCTTTCATCAATCAATGACTTGACATACCTTTGGATTTGATGAGAGCCTCACGTTCACTTGATTTAGTTCACCAATTACTTCAACTTGCGACCGGTCCAGCTGAACTATGCATACTGCAGATTTTTGAGGTTGGACGTTTAACTTTGCACAAATTATTTTAGGAAAAATATTAGATGAAGCACCTGAATCAACCAAACATTTATACAAATTTTTATTGAAAATTTTGAAATTAAGGAGGAATGGAGGAGTATGGGACTTTGACCTACCTCCAACTAAAGCAATATCATTTGGGTCAACTTTATTTGCCATACTAGTTGGAGGTCCTCCCACTTCATGAGAAGCTTGCAAGATTACGGCGGTAGGAAGAGGTGCAATGGGTATTGCATGAAACTCTTTCAAAAGTAGTTTCTGTTGATGCTTTAATTTACTCAGTTCATGAAAAGTAATGTTGGCCCTAGTTTTTTTCATGTCTTCAACAATATTATACTCCA
>APFE030439391.1:0-11442 GCA_000404065.3 Pinus taeda | reverse complement strand
TAACAATTCTATGATTTTTCAAATGGAGGATAGGGGGTCTCATCACGAGCCGGCCTGCCCACCTTTCGCTCCTTCCCAGTGAATGGCAATGTGTTCATCTAGTTACCAAGCCAACACATTGGTCTCTACTCTGACATCATAATGCACTTCCCTAATTATACACAGAGGATCGTGGTTCCAAAGGGTGAAAAAGAAACTCTGTCGAGGTTATAAACGCCCACTGGCAACAGAAGCTCTGCTGATGGTATTGAAGTCGTATTTTCAACATCAATAGTTATTATAACTCCCTTTTCTTATTTTTTACCTTTACTATAGAGAGATTATGTTTCTAATCTATTTTTGAACCTTTATGCATGCAATATCTTTTAAAATCAATCATAGTAGCTTTAAGTGGAATGATGACGACAATGTATCTTTCCTGCATCACCTCATTTTTTCTTTTCAAATCACCTCATGGTATCTCCTCACTTATTGATAATTCTCGTTATATGCATTGATTTCAGCATTCCGATATATTTTGGGATCCTTTCATTAATATGCGTACCTTGCCACTTTTATCACCCCTGTACTTCACTGCCAGCACGTTATTCCTTCACTCATTCAGTTGAAGGTGACCTATCATTTCAAAGGGGGGCGAGGAGCAACCTCCAGTGTACTGATGTATGCATGTCAATCCTTTGTTCGATTGTGCAGGGCAATACGACATTCCATGATTATAGAGTATGTGGTATAATAGCAAATCCTAAATAACAGTATTTATGCCTGTAAAGTTTCATCCGAAATAACCATTATAACAACTTGTTGTTCCATCACTCGGCTCTGTATATTGCTGTGATATCTCTGCTACACTAACTGTTTGTAGAATTCAGGCAGTATGGGAGGAAGAACAGTGCGCAGGGAGCTGCTAATACTGACTATTTCTGATGTAGCCAAAGAAATTCTAGCCCAAGCTAGGTGGATATTATACTTCGCACAATTTCAACAACCCAATGAAGCAATTGCTATTGAATTCCTACAAAATTTATAGAACATACAATCTATGATAAGAGGGAGGCAAATCACAGTGTCAAATGCGGTGATAGCTGAAGTGTCTGGATTACTAGCAGAATGACCCGTATGGGCTAATAAAAGATTGAAGTTGCAGGATGCTATTGCAGTCCTTAAGGATGAGGGACAGGACCTGATCATCAAAGGAAAAGGAGTTCGACCTTCATCCCTTGGAGAACCGTCGGGAGAACTAGCCAGAGTCATCTAGAATTATGCTAGGGTCCAACCCTAAACCCCTTATTTATGTAATAGGATCGAGTCATAGTTATAGTTAAGTAAAGAGTCAATAAAGCCCATATTTATAATTGTAAGTGGTTGACCCGCATTCAATGAAGGGACCATAGTTAGTTGCAAACAGGCCATGGTATTAGATAGATGGTATTAATAAGAACCATGGTATTGCCCCATGGTATTGCATGTATGAATCCTATATAAAGGATAGAGACTCCCCTCGAGGAGCATCATGTATTATTTTGTAATTGAGCTTAGCTCTGTTGGAGGTTTCCCCCTCGAAGAGGCAAGTGAACATTGCTTTCTGAATAATAAAATACTTGTTGTTATTTCTCATTATTCTATGTTCTGAGTATATTTCTTTGCATATTTGGTATTTTGGTATCGTCTTGCAGGTTAAGAGCATAACAAGTGGTATCAGAGTGCTTTCCAGGGTCAGTGGGATCTCTAATTTTTAGCAAATTTTTTTTTTGGCTAGAGACGTGTTCCAACGTCTTTAAACCATGTGATCTGTCGTTGAGCACATAAACCTACAGATTTGGGGAGGCATGCATGCAGGAAATACAAGAGGTGGTCATGCTTGTTGGACTCCCTTGTAACCCCTGTGGGTACCCCTTCGAGTAGTAGCGCATTAGACAGAACCGTGCACAGACAGTATTCCAAGTTCCCTCTAGGTATATCAGAAGCCCCCTAGGCCCCCTTGAAACCTCGCCATAGATAAATCGTCGGTTGCCTTGCTACTACAGTACACTGAGAATAGCACTCGGGGTGATTACTCGCGCATACAATAGGGTAGTTAGGTTGTATGGCAAAGGGTATGGGTGATCCTCCTTAGTTAGTGCCCTGAAAGATTGGGCCAAGTACTATTGTCAGACCCTTATGTATATTGCAATCTATAGCACTTGACACTCCTGGAGACCATAGTTCCCTTCTATATCTCTGGATCACGCATCATATTTGCCAGATCAGATCTCGTAGGTGGGGTTCTGTCACAGCAACAACAATCAGTGCCGCCATTCAGATCTACCAGATTAGCCATTCAGATCTATAAGATCCATCAGATCCGCCATCCAGATCTAGTAGTTTGGGTTCTGTAGCCGTCACAACAATCAGATCCTCCATTTAGATATGAATAATTGTTTGGGTTCCTATACCTGGGCTTGATTTTTGCAGGACTTTGGGTAGCATTGAATTTTTTGGGATTCGGCTACTACAGTATTCCTAAGCAAGGAGTAAAACTCTGTTCGGAGTGAAAAAAATCAGGTCGACTTATTGGAGACTTAGCCCATAAGAATCAGGTCGACGAGTTGAGCAAGGTGGTACCATTCAATTGTTAGTGCCAAAAATTTCAGGTGGTCCCAAATTTCAAGTGCATCAGATCGGTGCATGGTACAAACTAGAGCTCAAGCTATGGCCAATGAGAGGATCGACAACCTTGAATCAACATTGAATGAGGTACTGTTGTTGCTGAAGAACTTAACTAACACAATCTGAAAGGGCAAGATGGAGGAACGCGTGGAGGCATATATTGGCAATGAAAACATTGAGGGCGAGTCTAGCTAGTCTCCTCACCTCTTTGACACCCACCAACAATCCCAATTGCAACCACCCAAGCTGGACATGTATAAATTTGATGGCTCTCACCCAGCCACATGGATAGCACAAATGGAGCAATATTTCACACTGAATCACATCATGGATGATGCGACTCAGCTTAGTGTGGGTAGCATGTACTTGGACAATGATAGATGGCAATGGTTGCAATGACATCAACGTTGCTATGGAAGGCCCTTAGCTTGGCAAACATTCAAAAAAAACTCTTACGAATCGCTTTGACCATGAATCTAATTTTTTGGGTCGTCTCACTAAGGTCCAACGGACATGAACAATGAACGAATATATTACAGCCTTTGAAGCCTTAGGTTTCCGCACAAGAGGTCTACGCGATGAGTTCTACTTCGAATGCTTTGTTAGTGGTATCAAAGAAGCCATACAAGCCCACGTCCGACTGCAACACCCTATCTCATGGTTGCATGCTTGCAGGATAGCTCGTGAAGTAGAACGTGCGTTAGCGGCCCAGTCTAATCGCCCAAATTTCATAACCAAGGGTTGCCCCACGCAAGCTCAAAGCACTACCCAAACACTCAAAGTTCAGAAGGTGTCACCAGTAGAAATGGCGAAAAGAAGAAAGCAAGGATTGTGTTACTACTGTGATGAGAAATAATCCCTCGGGCATAAATGCAAGGAGCCCAAATTCTTTCAAATTGATGCTACTGATCGCAGTTCATCGAAGGAAGCCCCACCACTTGAGGAACCAGAGGAGGAAGAAGAGGACAACCAGTAGGACAATGTACCTGAAGAATCAGTTATCTCGCTGCATGCTTTGGCAGGGATTTCTTGTCCCCAAACTCTCAAAATCAGAGGTTTTATTAAGCATCGCCTAGTAGTAGTCTTGATTGATAGTGGCAGTACACATAACTTTATCCATCAAAGAGTCGTGGAAGAAGTGCATTGTTTTGTCTGAGCAGTTTCTAACTTCCAATTCCAAATTGCTGATGGGGGGACAATGAAATGTGAAGGACGCTATAAAAATGTCAAACTTCAAATGGGGGATTATCAGTTAAAGACCCACATGTTTTCCATACACATGGGAGGGTGCGACATTATCCTAGGTGCTGAATGGCTTCGCACACTTGGCCCCAATCACAAATTTCCAAGAGTTATATATGAGCTTTAAGCAAAACAACCACACACATACCCTCTGCGGCCTCCAGGCGGGAGCTCACTCTATCATCAGCTCACATT
This sequence comes from Pinus taeda, assembly GCA_000404065.3. Taxonomy (NCBI): domain Eukaryota; kingdom Viridiplantae; phylum Streptophyta; class Pinopsida; order Pinales; family Pinaceae; genus Pinus; species Pinus taeda. The sequence goes on along the minus strand of APFE030439391.1, from coordinate 7,359 downwards.
GGATGGAAAAATTGTTAAAAAAGGGCCGCCATGGAGTTATAGCCCAATTTAATGCCATCCAGGCCTTTGAACCCAATTCTCTTCATATTCATCTTGAGATGCAACAGATCTTAAACAACCATTTGCTAGTCTTTGACAAGCCTCATGAGCTTCCACCCTCGAGGGGGGAACATGATCATAGCATTACTTTGGTCCCAGGGGCCCAACCACTAAATATGCACCCATATAGATATCTGTTCGCCCAAAAGAATGAAATGAAAAAAATCATCAAGGAACTCTTGGAAGCAGGCGTCATTCGTCCCAGCATTAGTCCTTATTCATCGTCGATGGTCATGGTGCTTAAGAAAGATGGGAAATGGCGTATATGTCCAGAATTCAGGGCCCTCAATAAGTTGACAGTCAAAGATAAATTTCCCATCCTGGTTGTCGATGATTTGCTGGATGAACTAAATGGGGCTCAATTCTTTACTGATCTCGACCTTCGCTCGGGCTATCACCAACTTCGCATGAAAGAAGTCGACATTCCAAACACTGCTTTCTGAACTCATGAAGGCCATTATGAGTTCCTGGTCATGCCATTTGGTCTTTGTAATGCCCCATCCACCTTTCAGAGCCTTATGAACCACTTGCTCAAACCATATCTTAGAAATTTTTTCCTTGTTTTCTTTGATGGCATCCTCATCTACAGTCGCACCTGGGCCACACATCTCCAACATGTAGATCTGCTCTTGCAACTGCTTCGCAAGCATAAATTATTCGTCAAGATGTCCAAGTGCTCTTTTGGCATGGAAGAAGTTCAATATTTGGGCCACATTGTGGGGCATGAAGGTGTTAGGGTGGATCCCAAAAAGATCCAGGTAATGCAGGATTGGCCTCAACCAAAGACCTTGAAGAGCTTGAGAGGATTTTTGGGTCTCACAGGCTACTATCGCAAATTTGTCCACAATTATGGTCGCATTTCTAGGCCCCTCACTCAACTCCTCAAGAAAAATTCATTCCTTTGGAATGATGAAGCACAACAGGCCTTTATAGCTCTCAAACATGCCATGTGTTCCACTCTAGTATTAGCACTACCTGACTTCACCAAATCTTTTGTGATTGAATGTGATGCTTCTGGTATGGGTATTGGGGCGGTCTTAATGCAGGAAGGTCGACCCTTGGCCTTCACAAGCCAACAACTAAGTGGGAAGAATCTAGGACAATCTACCTATGAGAAGGAGATGATGGCCATCTTACATGCAATAGATGCCCGACGACCATACTTATTGGGGCGACGTTTCCAAATCCGCACATACCATCAAAGCCTTAAATATTTTTTGGAGCAATGCCTATCCTCGCCCCAAAAAAATAAATGGCTTGCCAAAATGCTGGGATATGATTATGAGATAATTTACAAGAAAGGGTGCGAAAATATTGTAGCAGATGCGTTATCATGCCAATTTGAGGAGGAAAGTACCTTGCTTGCAATTTCCCTTCCTATTCTAGAATGGATTGAAGAGGTTCACAAGGAATGGTTTTCACATCCTTGGCTCTCCCAACTCATTAATCAATTGTAGGCGGATCCAAATTCCACAGCGGGCTACTCGTGGCAGGATGAGATTCTTCGCTACAAGGATAGAGTCATAATATCACCAACATCCATCCTCAAAAGCCGCATTTTGGCGGAGTTGCACTCATCTCCTAGTGCAGGACATTCCGGCTATTAGAAGACGTATGCTCGCACTTGAAGATCATTTTTTTGGATATGCATCAAAGCAGACATTCTTACTTTTGTAGCTAAATGCGATGTCTGTCAGTGCCACAAAGGAGAAACAATCAAATCCCCAGGCACATTACAACCATTTCCCATCCCGACCTCAATCTGGATGGACGTTTCTATGGATTTCATTACGGGTCTTCCAAAGTCAGGAAACAAGTCAGTCATCATGGTGGTTGTGGACAGAGTTTCTAAGTATGCTCATTTTTGTGCTGTACCCCACCCTTTTACACCGACTTTGGTCACTCAATCTTTCATAGATTAGATCTTCAAATTGCATGGCATGCCCACTTCCATTGTGTCTGATCGTGACCCAATCTTCACAGTAACTTTTGGAAAGAACTCTTCTGGCTACAAGGTATCCAACTACAACTTAGTACTTCTTATCATCCACAAACTGATGGTCAAACTGAAGCAGTCAACAAATGTGTAGAGACCTACCTTAGGTGTCTCACTTTAGAAAAGCAACATCTCTGGGTACAATGGTTACCTCTAACTGAATGGTGGTATAACACCAACTATGATGCTGCCACCAAAATGACTCCATATGAAGCAGTTTATGGTCAACACCCTCCTTCCCCTACTTCTTATATCAAGGGATGCTCGAAGGTACAAGCAGTGGATCAACTTCTACAGAACCGCACAACAATGTTGGCCCACCTTAGAGAGAATCTTCATCAAGCCCAAAACCGCATGAAGCAACAGGCAGATCAACTTCGCTTAGAATGCCAATTTCAAGAAGGGGATCAGGTATTTTTGAGGCTGCAACCATATAAGCAAACATCACTCAAAGGCAAGGGTTGTCCGAAATTATCTCCAAAATTCTATGGATGGTATCAAGTACTTCATCACATTGGAGAAGTCGCCTACAAGCTGGCTTTGCCACCCACTGCAAAAATCCATCCAGTCTTCCATGTCTCATGCCTTAAGAAAGTGATTGGGAACCATTGCAGAATTCAAACCAGTCTACCTGAAGTGGATGAAGAAGGGTCAATCTGGCTCCAACCTGAACAAGTTCTTGACACACGAGAACAATATCTATGCGACCACATGATCAAGGAAGTCCTCGTCAAGTGGAAAGATACCTCTCCAGAAGATGCGACCTGGGAACCAACCACTATCCTTCAGTAGTTTCCACAGCTTCAGCCTTGAGGACAAGGCTATTCTTATGGGAGAGGGCATGTTAGGGTCCAACCCTAACCCCCTTATTTATGTAATAGGATCGAGTCATAGTTATAGTTAATTAAAGAGTCAATAAATCCCATATTAATAATTGTAAGTGGTTGATCCGCATTTAATGAAGGGACCACAGTTAGTTGCAAATGGGCTAAGAACCATGGTATTGCCCCATGGTATTGCATGTATGAATCATATATAAAGGATAGAGACTCCCCTCGAGGAGCATCGTGTCTTACTTTGTAATTGAGCTCAACTCTATTGGAGGTTGCCCCCTCGAAGAGGCAAGTGAACATTGCTTTCTGAATAATAAAATACTTGTTGTTATTTCTCATTGTTCTATGTTCTAGGTATATTTCTTCACATATTTGATATTCTGGTATCGTCTTGTAGGTTAAGAGCATAACAAATTACATCAAATGTGACACGCGAAAAGACATGGTAAGGCTGTGTCAACTTACACTCTTAGCAGTCCTGAAACAAAAATGTTCTGTGAATTTGCCTGCATATTTGAATTTCCGATTGCATGACAACACTTGAAGCATAAAAAAATCCCAACACATGAAACTGTCATGAGCCAACACTATTTGATTAGGTTGATAGTGAGTTACAACCTCGCCTAGCAATAATCAAGTTGGGAGGAATTAATATTTTCCATTGAAGGGGGCTTGGATCTGCCTACGCCTAACCCTGTTCCGAAAAGGAAGAGGACTACCCTTACAACAAACATTCTCCAAAATCACAGAAATTCTACGAGGCTGAGGACAAACTTAGGAGCGGCCGAAAACCCCCAGGGCAACATCAGCTAGCCCATAGAATTGTCTAGCCCGGGAAGTGAAAAACAATTGCAGATAGAAGGCCAGGATAACCCTGAGTCAGACCATGAGGAAGAATCGGGGCATTCTAGAGAAGAATAAAGAAATGAATCAGAACTCCCCTCAACATCAAGTTCCCCAGGTGATTTACTGCACGATATCGAGTTGGCTCATATTTTGGCCAATATCGATGATTTCATATAGCTCGAAAGCCCGCTCAATTTTAACATTGGAGCAACCCCATTTGTAGAAAACCCTGGTCATGATATAATTATATCAGAAAATGTAAGCTGTGAAGCAGAAACAAGGGCAGATGCCACTCAAGAAGAGGTGAACCAACCCGGTGATATGCCTCCAGGAGAACCTAGCCAGGTAGGACTTGTAGGAATTTACAGGGTAAGTTCCTCAGACAGAACACCAAAAGGACATCGCTCACAAATAGATCACAGATCAATACACCAGTATTTTGACATGGTTAAAACCCTCAGAGAGGGAAACAGTGCACGGCCTGCGCCAACGTGGCTACTACAGGCAATTTATTAATCAAGAATGAAAATTTACATAAGCTTCTCTCATGCACGGTTAACCTACAAATGACCCTCCATGCGCTTTAAATAGAATTCATGGACCAATCGGGTGTCAAGCCACGGATCAAGTGTCGGTAATACCGAGGAGAGAATGAACCGTCGGATCACTACATATCGTGACCGTCGGATTGTAAGTTACAAAATGTACAACGGTAAAGAAACACACTTTACCTAACTCTATACCTAACTCTATACTAGACCAAGTTGAACTTAACTATTTCCTATGTGTCGGAATATCCTAACATCCCCCCTTAAGAACAACTTGGGATAGGATTGAAGGATTTACAAATATGACACAATAGGAGAAGGAAGGAGGCACTAGAGCCTATCCCCCCTTAGTGACAACTTCCTAAACTCCAAGCATATATTGAAGTTTAGTGAACTTCGCCTCTGTAGAGCCTTTGTGAAGATGTCTGCAACCTGATCATCTGTTGAACAATATTGCACTTCAAGAACATGGTCATGAATGAGCTTTCTGATGAAGTGCATGTGAAGTTCAATGTGTTTGTTGCGCTAATGCTGAACTGGATCTTTGCAAAGCTGAATGGCAATTTGATTATCACACCAAAGTGTAGTCGGATGCTGCTGCTCAAAGCCAAATTCTGATAGGATCTGACGAAGCCACAAGGCTTCCTTACTAGCTTCCACGGCACCACGATACTCTGCTTCTGCTGACGAAAGAGAAATGGCAGCCTGTTTCTTAAAAGCCCATGTAATAGGTCCTGAACCAAGAGTGAAGACATAACCGGCAGTAGACTTCCGATCATCAGGGTCACCAGCCCAATCAGAATCAGTGAAACCAACTAATAGAGGAGTTGCTTTGGCACTGTAATGAATCCCAAACTGTATTGTACCTCGAACATAACGAAGTATTCTTTTAGCTGCTTTCCAATGACTTTCATGGGGGTTTTGCAAAAAACGAGCAACAAGGCCAACAGCAAAGGAAAGGTGAGGACGAGTATGGGTTAAATACAAGAGTTTTCCTACAAGTTGACGGTATAAGGTAGCATCAACTTCAGGAGAAGTACAAGAGACTGAAAGTTTGACTCCAGACTGAAAGGGAGAGGAGCTGGCTTACAATCTTCCATGTGAAAATGACGAAGAATATCACAAGCATACTTGGACTGGGAAAGGGAAATACCCTCCTTGGATTGCAAGACTTGAAGACCGAGAAAATAGTGTAAGTGTCCTAAGTCTGTCATTTCAAATTTCTTTTTAAGGCTGGACTTCACATGGCTTATAAGGTTGGGATCACTACCAGTAAGAATAAGATCATCAACATAAAGAACAAGGATGATAAGAGAGTTTCCCACTTTCTTGGTGTAGACAGTATTGTCAAAATGACACCTAGAAAAGCCAGATTCTAAAAGAAAGCAATCCATTTTGGCATGCCAAGCCCGAGGAGCTTGCTTGAGACCATAAAGAGATTTCTTAAGTCGACATACAAGGCTAGAGTCTGTTTGGATGAAGCCAATGGGTTGTTCCGTATAGATTTCTTCATCCAAGTCCCCATGCAAGAAGGCAGATTTAACATCCATCTGATGGACTTCCCATTTTAAAGAGGCAGCAAGGGAAAGAACAAGGCGGATAGAGTTCATTTTGGCAACAGGGGAGAAGGTTTCAGTCTAGACAATGCCTTCAACATGTGAAAAGCCCTTAGCAACAAGACGAGCTTTATGTTTATCAACTTTCCCATCTGGTCCATACTTGGTTCTGTAAACCCATTTACATCTAACAATTTTGCGTCCCTTTGGTAGAGGAACAAGATCCCATGTATCATTTGCCAACAATGAATGATATTCTTCATTCATAGCTGCTTCCCAATGTGGATGGCCTGAAGCTTCTGCAAAAGTGTCAGATCATGATTTACTGGAGCTTGAGCTAGTAAAGAAGAGGCTCTTTCAAACTGAGAACGTGTACGTCGCTGATCTGTAGGATCACCGGCAAGATCACCTGCTGCATCCCGAGTAGCACGGACCATCTTGGAAGTTGAGGATCCTGAGAAGGTGGGGGAGGATTGTCATCCTCACTTTCATCATCTGAAGAAGAAGAAAATGTTTTCCCAAAAAAGTAGAAGAGATAGGAAGAGGTGGCACATCCGCGGACTAGGGCTCGCAGGCCCGATTTATTTCATCAAAATTTTAACATCTCTTCCTAATGATAACAATTTTTGGACTTAAATGGAATAAGTCTATAACCTTTTACATCTTCAGAATATCCAACAAAATTAACATTTTCCGTCACTCTTAGTTCTAAAGCTTTTATGCTTTTCATCTGGAATACTGGGCCCATGCTTCACTTGCCAAAAATACAAAGTGACTTACATCTGGTTTATGGAACTCCAAGCTTCTTCGGAGTGAATATTTTAGAACCCTTAGTCGGAGTGCGATTATTAATAATTTGCCCACATTAATTGCTTCGGCCCAAAAACTAAGACTGAGTCCTTTAGAAATGCAGCATACGTTTAGCCATTTTCCTTTAAGGTGCGATTTTTCCCTTCCACTACACCATTTTGTTGTGGATGTGTATGGAACAGTGTGTGCATTTGATTCCATTTTCAGTGCAAAAGTTGATGAATGTGTTTTTAACATATTCGCCACCATTATCAGTTCTTAGCTTAAGAATTTGATGTCCAGATTGTTTTTCAACAAAGGCTTTGAAGGCCAAAAATGTGTTAATACTTCGCTCTTGAGTTTTAAGAAGTATACCCAAGTGCGTCTGGAGAAATCATCAATGAAAGTTAAGAAATACTTGCAGCCAGATAATGAAGCAACAGGAAGTGGACCACATAAATCACTGTGCACAAGCTGTAAAGGGGCCGAGGCGTGCCAAGAGGCACGTTTTTCAAAACTGTCCCGATGATGTTTTCCGAGTACACATCCGGAACAACACCATCTCTGCAAGATACCATAGGAAGACCTGTCACCATATTTTCTTTACATGGATGCTGAAGGGAGCGATAGTTTAAGTGACCAAATCGCTCATGCCAAAGTTTGCTCACTTCATCATTATGAGCAACAAATAC
>APFE030439387.1:0-17908 GCA_000404065.3 Pinus taeda | reverse complement strand
GTTTGTTGGGAAATCTACCGCCAGCGATTTTTCGTGACTAAAAATCGTCTTTTCCGTCGTAGTCCTCGGAGAGATCTTTCCAACGGGCTATCATGCGCGTCAAACGGAGATCGTATGCCCAATTCGCGACCCCGGGAAGTTGATGTACCAACTTACCCAAAAACGGGGCCCACAATTTGGCGTTTCATCTTCTAGGGTTAGGTTTTGGAATGTGAAGGGTTTTTCCATTGTTTCTCAACAATAAATAGGCCTTTGAGCCTCATTGAAAGACAGTTCAGAGGCATGTAGCCACACATCTCTTCTCAGAGATAAGCTGCCATCGCCCTAGCTGGTTTAATTCCATTTATGGTTGTAAGCATATTTCAGTATTTTCCATTAATGAAATGAAGTATTATTTCCACTGCATCTTTGTGTATATGGTTATCTCTGTAATTTTTTGCGTTCCTGTTTAAGTCTGGATCACCCACAGAATATCCTGGATATTGCATGTTTCGAACCTTTTGTACTGGTTCTCAAAATATTTTACTGCCCCATCTGAAATGTCTTGTTGGGAATATAGAAAGCCTCCTTTCCCATCATTGATTTTCCATATAGAATTCTTTTCATGTCTGGAACTGGCGAAGTTGTGAAAGAATTTTGAATTCCTGTCCCCTTCCTTCAACCAAATCGCTTTGCTCTTTAACCTCTAGAAGGATTCTTCCTGATCTAAAATTTTCGATTTTTTCTTTTGGAGCTCCTTTATCTGACATCTTGTTTTGAAAGGTAAAATGTGTGAAGCCAAGGATTCCGCGACACTATCCAGTTCCAATTGAATCTCCCGGAGCTCCTTTCTGTTCGCTTGTCTTTTTTTGTACTGCCATTCCTTTACCACCTTTCGAATGGCCTCCATTTTGTCCCTGAAAGTCATTAGGATGGCCCCCGACATCTCAGTCCATGATTTTGAAATGATGTCATTAAACTCCGGGTCTTCTAAACGTGTCCTGTTGAATTTAAAAGAGTAACCATTTATGAACCCCTTTCCCCTCCATCCAAGCATAATCGGTCTATGATAAGAGATGAAGACGTTCTCGATTGATGAGAAAGGCATGCCAAATTTGTCAATTAGACTAGCATGTAGTATAAATCTGTTAATTCTCTTGGCAATATAAGCATTCTCAGCCCTACCATTTTCCCACGTCAGATGCAGTTTGGGAGGGAGGATATCAACAAAGTTCCTGCTAAGAAATTCATTCTTTATTTTATCAGCGATGGGATCCTTTTTCTTGTTTATGCCCCAGATTTCGTCCATATTTAAGGTGAAATTGAGATCACCTGCAATCAATAAAAATTCAACATCAAATATTTCTGAAGCAAAAAGAGATTCCCAGAAAGATAGTCTGTTCTTGTAGGGTGCATATATATTCAGGATATTTATAGGGCTTTTATGCCCTCTCATTTGAGCCGAGATGAGGATGCCCGCAAGACAGCTATATGTTTTTGCTTTAATCCAGCTAGGATTCCATAACACCGCCAAACCGCCTGAGAGGCCGTTTGCTTCCAATGTGGAAATGTGCCAGAGCGGGAACATCTTATTAAAATAAGAAACAGTTACAGAGGAGGCATGCATGGTCTCTTGAATTAGAATAATTTTGGGGCTTGCTGACAGGAAAAAATCCTTTAAGGCCGCAAATTTTTGGTCTGCCCCCAGACCTCTGATGTTCACTGATATGATGAAATTCATTGAGAAGGCTTTCCAGCCATGCTTTCTCTAAGGGGCCTTTCCTCTGTCATATCAATGATGGGGATGTCAATGAGGGATAGATTACTGATACCTCTGTCGGCTCCATCACCCCTCCCCCTGAAATGTCTAGAGCCTCTGTTGTTTTTCCTCCTGACCGTAATGTTACTTGCAGAATTGGGGCTTATCTGGGGAGATCTTCGGCTTCTTGGCTTATGAATGGTGAGGGGTCTGAGCTCCAAAGATTGCTTGCTTAAGAGGTAGTCCAAATCAATACTGATCGAGTTTGTGGGAGATGAGGTAGGAGAATTAACAGTGGTGGGCAAAATCAGAAGCTCTTTCCCTTTTCTAGAAGGGGATTTTTTCTTGTTCGGGGACAAGGATGAGGATTGAATAATATTGATCTCCTTGCTGATATTGATTAAAGGCCTAGGTATCGGGGGAGGATTCGAGACAGCATGGTCAGAGAGAGGCTCAATAGGAGGGATCTACGAGCAGGGAAATTCGTGTTCAGAAGCTGTCTCTAGGGGTGGCATCGAGGGGGAGATTCTGTACAAAGGGTCAATTTTAGATAGCGGTGGAGGAGTTTGCTGATGTTCTTCAAAAGACACTTTATGCTGTGCATTCGATCCGGGGGGAGTCTGACTTTTAGGAGATACTGTTTTCTCCGAATCCGGGGAAGAGGATTTGATTCTGTAAGGCTTTACCACGAAATGAGGAAATTCATGATGCTTCTGACTTCTTTTAGGACGTCGCGAACAGTTCTTGATGAGATGGCCGGTGTGGTGGCAAGCTGAACATCTGAAGGGGACTCCCCAAAAGTCTAGCCTCTGTCTTATTTTTAAATCCCTCCAAAAAATGTCAATATGGTCTGGAAAGCCGCCTCTGAAAGCTTTGTCTATCAAAATCCAAGCCACCCTTTTGTCTTTCCCACCTAAGCACCATGGGTCAACGTAAACAGACCTCCCTATGGAATTTCCTATCTCTTCTAAAGTGTCCTTTGACCATAGTTCCAGAGGCAGACCGAGAAGTTGGGCCCATATTAAGTTATTGGAAGGAGTATTCGTAAGCGGGTTATAACCCAGATACCACCTGTGTAATGCAAAAAAGCTTCTTCCATAAACCCACTGTTGCTTAAAATGGTTTCCAAGTCGCCTGCTTTAAGGAAATGAAAGCAGTACCACTCCTTTAGTAGTCTGGCCACGATAGGAACATATTCGATTAAAGGTTTCCATTGCAACTCGAGCCAGATTCTCATTTTTTGGTCGTCCATCTCCGGGAAACGCCACCGACCTACCAATGCATTTTCCTGGAGCCTTCCAATGCGATCAGCCAAATGAGCGCTATCAATCTTTATGGTTGCAGGAGGGGGAGTAGTTTTTACAGGCTTATGGCCTTTCCTTGAATGGGCTTTTTCATATGCCCTGCCTAAAGATTCACTCCCGGTTTTGCAGGTTCCTCGCGGCGATATTATGCTGTCGGTACCTCCCAAAACATCTTGGGTGCTTGAAGGGCGGATCACCATGTCATCTAGGGTGGACTGCTAAACGTTTGACAGCTTGGCGTTGTCATGGAGGGATTCCGCCTGGATTGCTGCTTGTACCATAGATTCTATGGCTGGTGTGTCCACCAGATAATCCATTCATAAATGCCAGACCTATACCTTATCTCATGGGGACAAGAGGAAATCCTAGAAGGATATACGCTGGACGCTGCAGGCAGATAGGGCAGGTGAGATCTGTATAAGGTAGCTGGAGGAAGTAAGTTCAAAAACTCGCTTCTGACCAAAGTACAGATGTGCAAGAGCCTCGAGAATAAAAGGCAAACTCCAAAATAGGAGAGATTTCAAAAAAGAGGCTAGTTGTCCCCCTATTTAGATAAGGATGACGATATCAAGAGTTGGATTATGACAGAGGGGAGGATATTTGAAAAATTGACGGCTCTATTTATTTCGAGAGGTCGGTTCACGTCTCACTGCGAATTAAATTTACTGAAAAAGAAGTAAATAAGGATCAAGAGGACTCTACTTGGGAAGATCGAGGAGAAAGAGAAAGGATTAAAGCTTGTACCGCCAATTGGAAACCGCCGACCTCGGGAGAGATCCGATCCGGAAAGATGATGGAGGATAGTGAGAGGTGGGACGAGAACCAAAATCTCTGACTCGGAGAAAATTATGTCTTTCCATGACTCAGTTCTTCACGTAGATTCTTCAGGGCAGACTATGCAGCATCACAGAACTACGCAGACATGCCGCCAGGGTCCTAGCTTAAACCGAAAGTCAGTGCATGGCTTGGTAATGACACAAAAGTTCTGAAACTTTGAGACCGGAAGCCACGACTAGCATGAGAAAGGTTTTCCGGGCATGTGAAAAAGTTTAAAAACAGCAGAGGAAGAAAGATAAAACCGTAGCTTCTTGAAAACTAAGTTCTAAAAACAATATTCACATCCAAAATTTTCTCATTCCAAAAAAAACCAAAGCGATTTGCTTCAATAATTCAATTTCTTGATACATAATTCACATCCACATTTTGCTCGTTTAGATCAAACTAACAGCTTCCTTAAACTAAAAATCCTTTAACCTGGAGCCGCAGACGTGTCGAGGGTGATGTGCACTCGGTAAGCAAAGAAAACCATCCTAGCCAAAGAGAACCAGAACTAGAAGCAGGAGAATCCAGAAGGAACAGGAAGTCCTAATAGAAACCAAAATAATGCGGAAAGGAGACCAGACAAGCCACTGCTTTTTGAGTCACAGTGGTAAGGAGATAGGAGTTCCACTAAAGACAAAAGCGGTCAAAAGCCAGTCGAATCTAGCTTACAATGCGCAGAGCTCTATTCCGCAAACTAGACCTTGCAGTGTTCACTAATCTGCGCTCTGGTTGGTTGTCGTTACCTACACTCCACCACAATTTACAAATCATTTAATTAGATGTTTAGATGTTGTTTTAGTATTAAAATTTCCTAATAAAAGAATACAACTTCAATTTTCACAACGTAAATATTTTATTTTCACAACGTAAATATTTTATTTAAAATCATTGTAATGATCATTTTTTTTAATAATGTGTTAAGCATGAAATAACATATTGCTATAAAAACATTATTAGTATTAGAGTTTAAAATTTTATTCACGTGTACTATTTGAAAATGTTTTCCTTGTGAAGTTTAATGGGAAGAAAAATGTTTTTTTTGATGTGATGCCTCTAATCCCTTTACAATAGAATATCTTGTTTTATAACTACCTTATGGCAAATCTTTGAAGTTCTATTTAGACGAATAGTTGTTTCTTTATGGATTCTTTGAAGTTTTATTTAGATAAAAGTATCATTGATTTACAAGTCTTGGAAGTTTTATTTAGATAAATGTATCATTGATTTACAAATTTTTGGTGACTCAAAACTTTTCATAAATTGATGCAATAATTATTGTATCATTACAAATCATTATTGACTCCTTTGTTTTAACAAGTTTTTTTAAGCTAAACCTAAATTCCAAACTGTCATCTCAAAAAATATGAATATTATAATTGAAATTATAAATTAATTAAAATTTCATTTTAAATTTTCACTTTAAAAAATAATTTGATTACTATAAATATTTATAAAAAAAAATACATTTAACATGATTTTTATACTACTACTCCTCTTATATATATATATATATATATATAATATATATATATATATATATATATCTTTCTTAAGCTTTTTCTTTAAATATATTTTACCTTTAATCAATAATAATAACACTTCATTAAATTTATAATAATTGAGATTATATTATTATAAAATTGATTGCCAATTATTTTTATATTTAACTTTGATTTTTTTTTTTTTTAAACATTGTAGAGCTCTTTGTGTTTACTTTTTGGGAAAATTTTACAAACATGTCCCCCGGCTAGTCACCTGCCCAAAGGAAACCAGGTGACCACCAGTCAGCATCATACCCACTCCAAAATTTGAATCAGTTCATAAAAAACCACCTGCTTCTCGAGAGCTTATCCCTATTGTCTTTACAAAACATAACAAGATTGCTTATTTTCTGCATTTTAAAAACATTCAAAGACAAAAAATACAAAATAGACTAATCCTCATTAGAGGATGCTATCTGTACTAAAGCCTTCGCACCGGAACTTGGGGCCTTCACCCCAGGGCCTGGAAGCTCGCATCCCTGTGACAGTTTCCGCTTTATCTCTGACAGACTCTGCTCAATCTGACCCAATGCAAGATTATTCCTGTAGGTTTGGATTTGTATTGTCACAAGGTCTTTTAGAATTTTTGCCCAGACAGGGTCTAGCTCCTTACTCCTTTCATGCTTATCTAGAACTTCCCCTTCCATGTGTCCCTGATGAAGAGTTATGGCTCGAGCTACGACATGTTTCATGATCCAATATTGTTGCAGATTCTCTTTGAAAAGCGATTGCCTACCATTTGAAGTTCCCGGATCCTGCATCATTCCTTCCCATTCATATGTGGGTAAGTCTCTGCACCTGAGTTTATTTCTCAAATCTCTCTCCCAGCTCCAGATTTGTTCTCTAACCTCCTTTTGGTTGCCCTCCATGTAGGAGTCGATGATTTTCTTAATTTTCTCTCCATCTGACTCCTTGCCCCTTTTCTTCCCTGCGCTGTTGGTGCCTTCTTCTTTTTTAACTGTCCTCTTGCTATGCCTAGGAGCTATTCTTCTTTTCATCTGCTCCTTAGCTCTCTTTTCCTGTGGCTATTCGTTATGGTTTGCAGTTGCACCCTTTCCTGGGGCTAGACCTATCACAAAATGAGCACAGATGTCAGTGTTATCAATTATGTTTGCATTTTTATCCAAGGTGTTTCTCCCCCCCCCCCCCCCTTCTTGGTTTCGCTCCTGCAATTTCCTTCCCTCTGAGGTTCCGCCCTCTGGTTTCCTTCCCATTTATGCAATACTATGGCCTCTTTGGTTCTTTTGGTTTTGGGGTACCCTTGTTTACCCTGACTTGTCCTATGCATGCTAAAATTCTTTTCCTAAGTCGAGTGCTCAGTCTTTCCCAAGAGGTCGTGCCTCACTCTACCTAGGTTGCATGCCCCTTTCCCAATTTTAGCTTTCTCAGTACTATTAGCCATATCATGGTTGATTACAGTTTCGCCCCTCACCATGAGGTGCTACTCATTCCTCCTTGTTTTTTGGGTTTTCCCATCCCCTATGTCATTTTTCAACACGACATGTAAACTTCCTGGACTGTTATTTTCTAGGACATCAATTCTACTGTGGGGGTCCTACAAATTTGAGCCCTACAAGCCCTTTCTCTCCCTCACTTTACCATTACTTTTATCCTTCTTTCCGGCCTTAGCCCCCAGGGATTCTTCACTGTGAAATTCTTTCTTATCTCTACAATTTCTACCGTAATTTCTATTCTCAACCCAGAGCTGCGTAACATTTTTCATACCTACTCTATATTTCAGACTGGTTATTTCTTCATAGGATGGGGGAGGAAGTTTCACATACTCTTTTACCTTCCTTCACTTCATTGTCTCCTTCGGCTCTAGCTTGCTATCTGTTCTTTCGATCTCACCACCTTTCTCCTTGCTCATCCACATGCAAAGTGCTTGTTTTTCCTTTTCCTTAGGCTTTATCCCTTTGTCATTTTCCCTTCGTAATTTTACTGCCAGCTATCTTCCCTTCCCTCCTTCCTTGGCATGCCTCCCTTCCCACCTGCATTGGAATGCTACCCACCTATCCTGTCCATCGTCCTTCATTTATTACTTTCCTCTCCCAGCTGCTCTTGCCATCCATTTGCTAACTACGCTCTGCCACTTGGCGCTGGTTTGCTGCCCATCCTCAGACTTGCTGTCCTACCCTCTCTTCTTCCATTCCTTTCCATCTCTGCCCCCGATCTCTCCGGCCCTGTCCTTCCTCTGCCCCCCTCTGTCATCTGACTCAACTCCATCCTTGTGTTTATTCTTTGATGTTCCATGTCTGACCTATTCTATCCCACTTGCATCCATCCTTGTCCTTCGTCCCTCCCGTCAACTCTGAGCGAATTCTCTAGATGCTCACTTTGGTGCCTGTCTTCTTCTGCTACCTGAATCAGTTGTCTCATTTCCTCTTTCTGATGAAGCTCTTCCGCGCTCACATCTAGCTACTACTCTCTATTCTGGCATCCCCAATTCTCAAGCAGGTCTGCCGGAGCGTTTCCTTTCCGCTTCACATGGGACGGTATGGTGTATGCAACCTTCCTTAATTACTGGCTTATTTTGGTTATTACCCATGCCGTCTGCCAACTTTTACTCAGTTTTTTGGCTGGTGTACCCTACTGGAGTTGTTTAATTGTTTCTACCACTAGCATCGAGTCGCCTTCGATCTCCAGGCTTTGGTATTCTTCCCTAACTGCTATTGCTAATCCCTTGTTTAGCGTGTGGAATTCTGCCACATTGTTGATGGTGATTCCATAGTTCATTGCATAGGCCCTTCTAATCTCCCCTTCATTGTCTCTGAAAATCCCTCCTATTCCAGCCTCCCCTAGGTTGCCTTTTGTCGTGCCATCAAAGTTTAGCTTAGTGAAATCCTATGGCGGGTTCCTATAGCTTTCTTCAGCTCTTGCATTGCCTGCCTTATGTTCCTTCCTGTCCTGTTTGTGTTTTTTACTTTGACTTACAGGCGGTTCATAAAATGGGTCTTTGTTGCCTCCTTCTTCTAGTCTTCCTCATTCCAATTTTCAAGGATTATTGTTTCTCTTATGTTTTTCATGGTTTGGCTCCATATTTCCTCTTTGGATTTTCCATCTTCTCTGAATATCACCTGGTTTCTTGCCTTCCATAGGTTCCATAGGAGGAAACCGATGGACAGATTCCAAGCACGGTTCAGTATTGTGTTGCAGTACAACTTGCTGCTCCATTTCTCTATTGTTGTTCTTATGCTACCTATGTTCCTGTCAGTGATCTCAAAGAGCTAATGGTGATTTTACCATAGGTTGTTGTTGACGCTACAGGAATTTGCAATGTGCTCCATGGTTTCTTCTTGGTTTTGGCACAGGGCACAACGTGAAGGTCCATATGTCCCCTTCCTTCTCAGTTGGTCCAAGGTTAAGGCGCGCCCGTGCAACACTGTCCAAGTAAAAAACACCACTTTTGGCCATGTTTTTAACTGCCATATTCTATCCCATTTTTTAATGGCTGGGTTTCCGATTCTTCTTGCCTTTATATGATATCCTTTTGAGATAGTAAACATGCATTTTTATGCTTTTACCCCATCATATTATATCTGGTCCTTCTTTGATTGCAATTTTCCTTGTTTCCATTTCATTTTGGTAATTTCTCCATTGTTCTGTTTCTAGTGCTTCGGGCCAGTCGCTCTTCATTTTCCATTTTCTTTAGTAACCGTCCTGTTCCAGTAACCAGTAATTTCTAACTGCATCTTTCGCCATTTGGGTGGTGTGCTGTTGGATGTCTTGGAGCTGAGGTTCCTGATTAAGGGTTCCTCACTGCCACCACGCCTCCTGCCAAAAGTTTGCTTTGTCCCCCTCTCTAATTTCCCAAAAACTGTGTTCTCTTATCAGATTCCTGTTAAGACTTGCAAGGTTCGAGATGGCTAAACCTTTCTTTTCTGATTGGTTTCGGAGTTTGCCTTCAAGTGACCTTGCCATCTCATATTTCTTTTCCCATAATGATTTCCATAGATCTTCCCCTCCTTGAACCCACCTCCACCATAATTTTGCACCCATGACTTGGTTTAATATGTAGCAATATCTCAGGCCTAAGCCCCCTTCTGTGACAGATTTGCATAGCCATGTCCATGAGAGAAAAGCCCACTTTTTTGTTTTGCTTGTACCTTGCCATAGAAATTTTTTGAAAATTTCCACCATTTTCTGACATATGGTTTTAGGAATCGCTTGATTGGCCATTTGATAAATTATCATAGCTTGGAGTACTAACTTCAAGAGGATGAGTTGACTTGGTATATTTAGCATTCTAAACATCCAATTGTCTATTCTTTTTTGAATTTTCCCTGTCAAGCCTTTCTAATTCACTATTTTGTTTTTCTTGTCACTCAGCTGTACTCCCAGGTATTTAGTTGGGAGCTTTCCAATTCTGAACCCCATTGTTCTGGCTAAGAATGCTTGAGCCACCATTGGGGTGTTAAAGAAAAATATTTTTGTTTTATCCTTATTTACTTCTATTCCTTATGCATTTGTGAATTTTGCAAGGATTTCCACTAGTTTGTTTGCTTCCTTAAGATTTGCTTAACTATAAATCATTACATCATTTACAAATTGTTGATGTGTAATGGTTAATTCTTCCCCCCATAATCTGAGACCTTTAAGTTCCCCACTGCTTACTCTTACTTTTATTAATCTGCCTAAACCATCTGCTGCTATTATAATCAAGAACAGTGACAGTGGGTCTCCCTGTCTAAGTCCGTGGGACGGCTTGAAGGTTTCCGTTGGTGTGCCATTCAGCAGTATGGACATGCTTGGAGTGGATATCATTGACATTATCCATGTTGTCCATATGTCATCAAACCCATATGATTTGAGGATTCTTTGGAGGTATTCCCAGCTGAGTTTGTCGTAGGCTTTTTCTAAGTCAAGTTTGATCATCATTCCTTTATTTCTCAACTTCTTTAATGAATGTATCGCCTCTTGAGCGACCATGATCCCATCCACTATATGAATTCCTTTCACAAACTCTGTTTGTTCTTTTGCTATCAGTTCTGGAAGTATTGGTTGTAATATTTTTACCAATATGGTGGCTAGAATTTTATAGATTACATTGCATAGGACTATTGGTCTAAATCCATGAGGTTCATTAGCCTTTTCTACCTTTGGTATTAATGCTAGAAAATTTTCATTCCATGTTCGATGCATTCTTTTATTACATTGTGATTCTTCCACTGTGTTTACAATGTCTTGTTTCATAAAGCTCCATGTTGCTTGGAAGAACTCTGCTGTAAATCCATCCGGGCCTGGGGCTTTGTTCTTGGCCATTGTCTTCACTGTATCCTCTACCTCTTTCTCAGTGATTACCCTTAGGAGGGCCATGTTTGGCTCCCTGTTTACCTTTTTAGGAATGTATTGGCTTATTTTTGTTATCTCCTCTTCTTTATTGCTTTGTGTCTCCGTCAATATGCCTTTGAAGTGTTGTATCAATAAATTTTCCATTTCCTCTTTCTGAGCTACCCTGTTGCCTTGGGTATTTTTTAGGGAGAAAATTTTGTTTTATTGCCTATGTTGCTGCATGGCTCCGTGGAAGAATTTTGTATTCCTTTCCCCCTCTTTCAGCCATTGTACTCTTGACTTTTTCCTCTTTAGAATTTCCTCCTGTTTTCTTCTTTCCTCCAATCTAACTAGCACCCCTCCTTCTTCCTGCGCTAGCTCCTCTGTTCTCCCTTCTATTATTTGTTGTTGTATCCTTTTCATTTTTGTTTGGAGATTTTCTTGGTCCTGTTGAATGTTGCCAAATTCTTCTCTATTCCAGTACTTGATTTTGCCTTTTAACTCCTTTAATCTTAATTGGAGTGTGTGCATCTTGTTTTTTCCTTTTATTTCCTCTTCACTGTTCTGCCACCAGTTTTCCATTTTTTCTATGAGGGTTGGGTCTTGTTATCACTCAGGTTGTCCCTAGGCTCCTGTTTAGGGATACGGCCGAGGTAACCACAAACCAATCTTTGGATTGCAGGTTCTATCCCACCTACAATCACAGAGGGCTCTCTCTTAATGATTCAACTTTGTTGATGATTTTAGGCTAGATTTTGGCTCAGGGGTTTTTGTTTGTGTTTGGATGGAAGGTAGAAATCTCAAGCAAAGAGGCAAGGTAAGATGTGATAAGTTTCAAACCATTGGGCATGGAGTCAGGGATTAAGGCTTGCTTATTGCATTTTCTTGGTCACAAGAGGATTAAGGAGCGGGATACCCACACATGATACAATTATCAAATCTACTGAAAGGATGGAATGACGATCAGAGATGAAAGGCAAAGGAGAATCATTTCATCAGACTGAAAAAGGGGAGAAGTGAATGAATGATTATCTAGGAGCAGCTAAGAATTCCTAAACTCTCATTCATATGTGAAAGAAACAGCGTAAACAAGATCATTTAAGTATACATGTTCATAACTATTTTTGATGAAAACATGAAAAAATGCAGAAATTGAGCTTAAGATGTAGTTAAACAAATCCTAAGCTATTCTTCTTTTCTGCAATTTAGATGGCAGAACGATGGTAAAACAAGCATGAAAATTAACAGAGTTGAGAAACACTTATTGAATCATGTAGAAGCACAGGAATTCCGTAATCACTCCTCGGCCCATTAAACACATCAAGCAATTTCGAAATCCATGCTTTCAGCAGTCTTTGATTATAGAAAGTATGACAGTTACAGTGCGGGTCTCTGCTTGAAAAAATGTCGAGAAAAAGATTAAGCAATTTCCTTGACTCACCAACCAACCAACCCCTTACTCCATCTTTCAGGGTGGTATATATAAGCAAAATATCAGAAAGTCATTTATTACAATTGACCTAAATAGGTCTGCCAGAAAAGCTTTTCTAAAAACCTAAGTGTTGCTAGAATTAAATGCAGGTAAGTCCTTTGGGCTGCGCTAGAGGCAACTGAATCCAAAAGAGTGCAATGTGACCCTTGGAGGCTCGATGCGGTACTGCTGGAATGACTGTGCTTCGGGATCTGTGGCTCTGTTCTGGTGCGAGTTAAATGTGCAATAATTATGATTTGAGGGTTTTTAAGTGGCTTCACCCTCTTTCTTTGACTTTGCTGGAAGGTATTAAATGTTCTCCTGCTTTGGGCCGCTATTAAGATCTTCGCTGATACTCTTTGCCGCTACATTGATGGTTTCCGCTGCCTGCTGATACTCCTGATACTCTTTGACGTGCTTTTTCCCTGTTGATTTGATCTGATACACTTTAATCTCTGTCACTGGTCCTTTCCTGTCTTTAAACCGGATTAATTTGGCAAAATCGGGCGATTTCGAGCTTTTTCGGCGCAAAACGGGCCAAGGAATCAAAGATTCCCTAAAGATACCCCAGAACGGCCTATTTCCCGTAGCGATGTGCGAATTTTCGGTTTTTTGGCTGCTGACGTCAGCAGTACGGCGGATGACATCAGCCTGCTGACGTCAGCGGTGGGTCCCTGGTACAGATGTGACGGGGTAGGGTGCTCATACTTGAAGGTGATGCGATGAATTTCTTCCGATGCGATCGCAAAATCATGTCGGCGGGGAACGAGGGGGTATTTTAGTTGGACATGTGATGCTTGCGACGGCCGATCGTCGATATCGCGATATCACGTCGGGTAACAACGGATGGGGCATAACTTATATGGTGAGAATATTGCAATCTTGTGATGCGAGCTGGCTTTCTAGGATCTGCGGAGTGTTAAGGAAGTCGGCAAGGGTTTTATTGCGGTCGGAAGGAGTGAGCAGGTGCATTAGAAAAGCATTTGAGGCCTCGGAAGGGGTCCGATAACCTAAAAAGGAATTTTATACTTTGGAAGGAGTCCATTGTATTTAAAAGATGGTTTGAAGGGGCAGCATGAGGGCTCTTGCTAAGTTTCAGATAAACTGAGCAATTCCCGGGGGTACTTATGGTTATTTTTCAACCAGAGGGAGGGATATTTACATAGGGGATGATTTACATAGTTTTAGTAGGGGGATGGGAAAAATATAGGGAGTTAAATAATAATGTCAATAGTTAATATGGAGATGGTAAGAAAGCGCTAAGTTTGGGAGAACTTAGGCTGCAACGAGGGGATAGAACCTTATAGAGAGAGTATGGAATACCTTTGAGTAAAGCAGATATTCACCCAAGCTAATGACATGAAAATGATGGAACTTTAAGAGGTATCAAGCAGATCTTGACCTCTTTTGGGGAAATTAGTTAATGATTAGGGGGAGATGGAGAAAGGAAGTTAGTTATGCTTATTTTTGAGCTTTTCACATAGAATTGCCTGGTGATTGTGTCTTGAGAAAAGATGACACCTGAAAACCTAGAACTGATCAGCAATCAAGATTCTGCAACCTCAACTAGCTACCCAGCCTACTTACCTAACATTTTTTCTTCTTTCGGTTCGTGTGCACTTAGACTTGCAAACCCATCATTTCAATTTTTCTTTTTTATGCTTTCCTATCTACAGACTACCCTTATTTCATCCGAGGGCCCAAATTAAGCAATTGGGCTCCTTTGATTCTCTACCTATCTAAGAATCTGCCAAGATTAAGTTGTTTGGACAAATTTTCATTCTCTATATTCTAAAACAGGAAATGGAAACCTAGGGAGACCAAGATTAAGCTGTTTGGACCTCCCTTTAACTGAAAATTGTACCACACTAGAATGACTTCTCAAAATTTGGAAAGCAGTTAGATGAACTCTGAGTAGCCTTCTTCGCTTGGAGACTATTAAGCAAATATGGAGCATTGCAGCATGCAAAGTATGACATATTTGGCCTGTAAAAATGTCAATCATGAAATATGAGTAACCTGCTGCAGCAGGAGGCTAACAGGTCTCGCAGCCAAAAGGATTCAAACCTGAATGGTTTGTGCTGGTTTTGATTATTCATGGCAATTTCAAGTTTTGTCGGCCAGTGGTGTGATCCTTGGCATGGTAGGATAGTTTCTTCATAGAATATGTCTTTCCCAATAAAAGTGTTTCATTGCTAGGAACCTATCCAGTCTGGAGGCTATCTGCCTGCTGCCTCCTCTTTTATTATTCCAGGTATATTTTCCATTAATGGTGTTTATATCAATCATTTTTAGGTTTGCCTGGGTTTCCTTGAATATTTCCATGTCTGCATCCTCCCGTTGTAGTCCTCCCTTCTTTTCTTTGGTATAGGTGATCATATTAAAATTTCCCACGATCACCCACAGTTTTTCTATGTGCAGGTTTCCCAACCTTTGCAATTGTGTTAGGAAGGCCTCTCTTTCCACCGGTATATGAGGCCCATAAACCGCCGATACTAAGAACCACTCTATTTGTCCTATCATTCTGAATCTCCCTGAGAGGATCCTCTTCATTCCTATCCAATGGTCTACAATGAATTCTGTAGGGTTCCACAAGATTGCAATACCCCCTGCACTCCCTTTTTCATCCAGCGTCATGCATTCATAGGTGGGCTTGATTTTTTTAAGAATCTCCTCCATTTTTTCCCCCGTTATTTTTGTTTCTTGGAACATCATGATTTGGGGTTTTTATTTTTTAATCCTTTTTGTCAGGTACCTTTGCTTACCCTTGTTGTTAAGCCCCCTAATATTCCATGATGTAATTATCATTGAGAAGGTGGGGTGGTTTGGTGGAAGACCGTTGAGAGCAGTCCTACTCTTTCGGTATTAACTAACATTTCTCTAATTACTTGTATTGACTCCTGGAGTTTCTTTCTTCCTCGTTTTTTCCCTCCTCTTCCTTTACTTTGTTGTTCTTGGCTGTTGTCAGGTTGTATTCCTAACTGCTCATTCATGCCTGTGGTTCCTTTCTCCTGTTTTCCTTTATATTTTTGGAAGATCTCCTTATATAATTTTTTATCCTCTTCTGGGATAAACCTTTCATCCAGATTCCTCCACTTGTCCAGTAGTTTCCTTAGAATTTCTTCTTCTGTTGTTGAGTCTTCCCCTTTACTCATATCTATTTCCATTACTTTATTTTATTGTTTATCCTCCTTTTCTTTTCTCTCCTTTTCCCCTGTTTCTCTTTGAGCTTTCTGTTTGGTGATGTTTGTGTCTTGATTTATTCTGCCTTCCGGTTCTTTTTCCTCTTGGTAGTCCATGACTTGGGTTTCTTCGTCTTCTTCTTTTACGTACAGGATTTCAATCCTGTTCACCTCATTTGCTCTAGCTGGCTGTTCTTTTCTTCCTTCTTTAGGGGTTTCCGTTGAAAGTCTTTTCCTGGTTTTGATCTCTTGAAACCCTTCATTATTTTCTGTGTTTTTCCTTTGTTGCTTAGTCTTTTTGTCTTCCTCCTCAGCATTTAAGGGGCATTCCTTGTAGAGGTGCCCATATTTGTGGTATTTTCTGCATCTAAAAGGTATGTGTTCGTAATCCAAAGCCTGCTGCAATACCTCTTCGTGGTATTCTAGTTCTACTGCTCCTGGTATGGGGTTCACAATGTTCATGTATACGCAAATTCTTGCATAGAAGGTATATCTTCCTTTCTTAGTTGATTCCACTATTTTAACAAAGTTTCCTATGGTGTTCCCTATTCCTTCCAAGATTTCTCGGTCCCAAAAATCCATGGGTAATCCAAATAGTCTAACCCATATGGGCGCTGCTAGGAATTTCTCTTTATCCTGGTTGTAGTATTCCTTCCAATGCCTCATAAATAAACCTGCATTGTTATGGAAATATGGACCATTTTCAAATACTTTTTCTTTGTCTTGTAGGTTAGAGAAGATTACCGTAAATAAACTATGTGCACCTAGCTTCAACTCGATGTGGCCACGTGGCTGCCATTTTTGTTGGATCCATCTTGTTAGGTCTTTCTCAGATGACCAGACACCAATAAACTTGCATATCAATGCATGGTCTTTCATGTAACTTTGGCAATGCTCGAGTTTGTTCATATGGATAACAAATATCAGTCTTTCTGTTGCGCATGGCAGTGATTTACCTTTTTTCCCTGCCTGCCATCTTGCTCCAAGGACTAGTCCCGGTGTCCTTTTGTTGTCCTCCGGTTTGCTATTGCTTATTCCCTCGCCTGTTGTTGCATCTCTGTTGGAAGGGATCTCTCCCCTCCTGGTCTCCTCTGTCATTTCTGTGCCTCCTGTCCGCTTTATTTTCCGTGCATGTCTGCTTGTTTTCGAGGTTTTCCGCGCCGCCTACCTCATGACCGCGAAGTCATTAAAATCGCAAAGCTCCAAGAATCCCTCATAGTTTTTATTATCATTCGGTTTAGCATATTTAACTTTGATTTATATTTTAAATTAATTATATATTAAAATATTTTAGGTAAAATTGTATTATATATATATATAAAAATCAATATTAAATTTATTCTTGTACCTCAAAAAATTACGAGTGATATATAAACATCCTAAATATATCCATAAAGACAAGACTAAAGATGAATTTTGTAAGCTGATTTCTGGGAGTCTATAATGTTAAATGCCCAAAGGACCTTGGAAAATTGTAAAAAACTTCCTTTTAAAATAATAATATAATCATATCAAAACTAATCATTGTTTATTTTTAATTTATTCGAAAGGAAGAAAGTATAGTTTTATAACACTTTTATAGTATATTATATATCATAAAATAACAAAAATTTAAATTAAAATTTAACCCGATAAGATTAATTAAATTTCAAATTAATTTATTTAAAATTTAAAAAGTATTTAGATTTAAAGATTTTTTTAATGTCAATATGTATTTCTCTAACTAATATAAAAAATGTGTGATTTATATAAAAGATGGTTATTCTTTCGTGTTTAATATGATAATATTATTTTTAAAAATAAAAATAAAAAAACAATATAAGCTATAATAAAAAATAAAAATAACAATGTTAATTATAATAAAAAAACAAAATCAACATATAATTTTTGGTTAGTTTTAATTAAAAATATTATAAAGCATTGTTCATAGGGTCTTGGATAGATGGTGATCTCTGTGTGATCATGGTAATATATTGGAGATGATGAAAGTGTAGTCCCACCAAGTTTACAAAATATAGGGTCTTGGAAAGATGGTGATCAGGTGCTCTCTTAAGGCACTTCTTGATGCACTAATAATCTTATTTTTGGTTGGTATTACAATTTGCAATTGTCTATAATGAGACTTTTTGGAAGCGTTTCCCGTGGGTTTTTCTGGTCAAAATCCGACAACAATTTATTCGAATCACAAGTTTGATAGCTAGTTTCTACACAATCAAAGCGTCCCAGGGGTTTTCCAGGGCGCTGAATCTAAATATGCAGTTAAAAAACCATTTTAACTGCAACAAATCAAGATTTAACCTCAATTTCTTCGCCGGATTCCATCACCGGAATCTCCAAAAAGTCACATTATAGACAACTCCTTACAATTTAGGATGCACGGGATCTGGGAAAAATATCTCACTTTCACTCTCAAGCATAAATAAAATATCTCAATCTATACAAAGATAGAATAATTAAAAGTAAGAGATCTTATAACTTTACTTGAAAATATATAATTCTTATTTTTTTAATGTTTCACTACATAATTTAAATAAACTATTTGATTATCATGACGACTAGTTTATTTCAATATCAACTAG